>JAWPHD010013495.1:0-67870 GCA_037043455.1 Cyrtodaria siliqua | reverse complement strand
GTCAAGTTGATATTAGTCAAGACTATAATCGTTAAAATAATACTAGTCTAGTCAAGATGATACTAATCAAGACGATAATCGTCAAGATGAACTTGATAATCGTCAAGATGATATTAGTTAAGACGATAATCGTTAACATGATACTAGTCAAGACGATAATCGTCAAGATGAACTTGATAATCGTCAAGATGATATTAGTTAAGACGATAATCGTTAACATGATACTGGTCTCGTCAAGTTTATAATCGTCAAGTTCATAATCTTATTGATTTATTCAGTGTTTAGAGGCGACAGCTTACTTCCTCGTGCTGGTTATTGTGTAACATCAATCGATACACTCAAGCTGTCATAGGCCATATATTCCAGTTCTGTGTTGTTCAGCTGACAAATATGAACTGTTTACGTCCAAGTATGCCTTATTAATATATATATAGCATTCATAAAACCGAGTCTGCTACTTTTATCTCTTGTTTGCTGCTTCCAAGGGATCCACATTTCAGTATGTATTGACATTCACATAGCGTTTGTTTAGTGCTGTGTGGCGGCCGTAAAAAGTCACCCCGACTACAAATCAGTCGTGTTGTGACTTACTAGTCCTTTGGGATCATCAAGCCCAATCTTTGTGGCTTTATAGTAGAATATCGCTTAAGCCGGTACTAGGAGGTGTGAGAGGTGTTGCACTTTACACTACCCCTCATGAACAGACTCCATAAAACGGAGTCTGCTACCTCTTGTTTGTGTTTGTTGCTTCCAAGGGATCACCTTTTGAGTACTTCTAGTATATTCCGTTTACACTGCTTCTCGAGGACCGTAGGCCCGAGGGTGCCAAATAAATCGCATATACGAGAATGTTATAAATGTTTTGTACCATAGCTCTTACGATATAATTTAGTGTTTATGGTATAACTTTCATAAACCTGAAGACCCGTGCAATAACTGCCAGTGCTATAACTGACCGATTTGGCAGTTACAGCACGGTGTATACCCAACGATCTATAACGTAGGTAATGAGTTCAAAGCAGGTCACAGTGACCTGTTTTTTTCCCTCGTTTTTAATGGTATAAGCTAAAACCCTAATCAAGGAACATGCATAGGAAAATTTATATTTTAATGTATAACCTACACGTATATACAAAAATAAGGTCACGGTTCATTCTTGAAGATAAAGCCATGTAAAGCGGAACAGTGCTCAATGATGAGTCCCGCTGCCATCATATTGCCTACAAAAGAGCATTTATAAGAGAAATCTATACATTATTTAGACAAGCTACTATTCTGATATAAAGCACCCAAGGTAGCTCAGTAGATAAGGTATTGCAGTTTGGATCTGCAGGCCTCTGCCCCGCATGGGTTCGCTCCCTGACGGAGGCATGCCTACCGGCCAGCGCCATCCTCCATCTCATTCCACTCTGATGTTGCTGTCCTATTATAGCCTAATATGATGTGTTAACCCGATTTCAGTTATATAGTCTGATATATAGTTATACAATTATTTAGATATATACTGAATATAATAAATTTAGCACATACAATGCATGTCATTTCCATGGACGAGATACAAAGCCGTGTATGTTCGGGGCCAACGACAAAGTGACATAGATATGACCAATAATAATATTACAAAGTCATTTGTAATCAAAGTCGGTGATAAAATAAATCAAATATGATCGGAACATACTTTTATAGGCTATCGAAAATGTTCTCATTTCAATTAAAAGGGAGGTAATTTTAAAATTATGAAATCTGGAATGTTTTTGTTTGAGAATAACAATATTTCATAGCGTTTTTTTAATTAATGGCAGAACGGACAATTCTTTCAATGCCAAACAATACATTTGTTCAAAGCAATACGTTACATATACAATGAAAATCACATCCGCACCTAGCATTTCTAATATCTTCAAACAATTATATCAATGTTCATATCGCTAAAAAGTTGTGCTAAGCTTTTTTTGTACAGTATATATTAAGATTAGTCAGTTTGAAATTAAGTTTGACTGTACATGTATGTAAGTATTTTTATTCGGGAAGTATCGAGTTGCTGAAAGAGAATTTATAGACTGCATATTGGATGCTAAGTCATGCTTTGATTCACTCGACAGATTCGCTTGCCAGTCAATAGTCGTACCCGAGGATGAATAGGTTTTACCATTGATTGAAACAGAAGTAGATTGTTGTTTTATTATATTAAAGGAACACACGGCAATCTTGTGTTTTATATCAAGCATTAAAATTGGCACCTCGATTTATTAATCCTGTATCATTTTGACTTTAAAACTGCTTGCGTATAATTAAATAAAAAAAAATCAATTTTCATCGTTATTCTACCAATTGTTCAAATATATTATTGGTGCAATATAATCCAGGGCATTTTTCTGGCCGTTTTTATAGCCGTTATTCGGTCATATTCCCAATGGCAAAACATTTTTTTTTTCCCAAAACATATATTTTTTTCCCAATTTTGAGGAAAAAATTCCCAATTAAAAAAAAAAAATCAAAAAAAAAATCCAATGATTGGGGTTCAAAAGCTTAAATAAAAGCTTAAATAAATGCTTCTGTTTATCTTGGTGTAACGTTACAAAAATAGTATTAAAATATATAATTATGAAAGGAATGCTTTACTTTATATTTTACCGAATTTTATTAAAAATCGCGCTAAAATTCCCAATTTTATGAAAAATCGCGCTAAAGTTCCCAATTCCAGGGGTAGGGGTCATGTTCCCAAAATTATGAAAAAAAGCCCTTAAATCAATAGTCTATAATATTTAAACAGACTTTGCTTTGTTGTATTCTAACAATTAATATTAATGATTGCAAATAGGCAAACTATGTAGGAAAACAAACGAGATACCGTAAGTTTTAAACAAATCAAGATTGCCATGTGTCCCTTTAAATCGTAGTGAAACGGAACATATTAATAAACCTAATATAAAATCAAAACAAAATCAGCATCAGCTATACTATTTTGCTTTCATCATTTCATGCATGGAGAAGTTTAATGCCATGCTGACTATTAACCTTCAAAAAAGACTATTGACCGCAAAACCGGAATGAAATGGCTATGAAACGTTCTAACATCAGTAGTAAACAACTATCTACTTCTTAAAAATATTCTTCCGAAGGAATGACTATTGGCCCGAAACAAGGAACTATTGAGAAGTCGAGGTCAGAAGTTTCCTGATGTTGGTCAGTAGTCATTCCCGATAAGAATACATGTAGTGCTAATCCACTGACCGAAAGAGAAGTAGATAGTTGTAGTCAAATATATTCAATATTTGTGAAATTAATCTCTATCATTTGACGCTTTACGCGTGGGATAATTTGCTTTTTGCAAAGCGCTTACATGAGTGAACGAACAAATAAACGTCTGCATCAACAAGGAAATGATGGCTTGAATATCTTCGAAGAAACATGTCTTCTGTATAATAACACCGGGTGAAAGGTCAACGTTACTACTGCATACCCTGACTACTTTCTGGTTGCATTAAAAAAATAACAAAGAAATGCACTAAACAAGTTTTTAAAGAAAAAAAAGATTAGCGCTCTTTAATACAGAACTATTTTCGACAGCACATTCGGTTGATTAAGTGTAATTAAACCTAACGACTTTCACGATTGTTTTTAGTTTTAGTCAGAACTACGTATTTTAAAAGATATATAATTATTATTTTTGAGGCAACTCAGAATATTCGAAATATAAAAGCTATGCAGATTGTCTATTTCCCACGATCTCACTAGCCTTCCGATTTGCTACTCTCTGGTTACGGGGTTGTCGCCAAATAGATCGGCAACTTAAAACTTGTTCGTTGATAAATGTCAGTAATCTTTTAAAAATCTTCAAACTATTGAAATCACAGCAGTGTCATTGTGTTATAATGCTTATATTGTCCTCGGGATAATCTTAGTGTGATTCGCTGTCTGTTTATACACATAATTTTGTTATTAGGTCTATGGTTTATATAATAGCTTACTTAGGAATGTGACCATAATATCGGCCGGCGATTATTGAAACATTAGACCAGTCCGATTGGTAAAGCGAATTGAATAGAATTTGGCTTTACGGCACATCAACACGAAACTGTTGTATGAGGCCAACAGGAACACACATTCCAGGCCCAACATTCCAGGCCCAATATTCCAGGCCCAACATTACAGGCCCAACATTCCAGGCCCAACATTCCAGGTCCAACATTCCAGGCCCATTCCAGGCCAACATTCCAGGCCCAACATTCCATATTAATTTTTATAAAATTGCCCGCCCCGCCACCCATTTCCCCACCCTTCCATTCCGCCTCTCATAGATTGCATAGGTTTAATTACCTCCGTAAAAACGTTGCGTTTGAGACCGTCTCGCCTCTCACATCTGCGGGTTCGAATCTCACTGGGATAGATATACTGGCTATGACTTATGTTTGTTCATGTTTATAATATTTGAGACAACTCGAGCTATCATCAAATAAAATAGTCTGCATTAAGTCCCCTTTGAATTATCGTCTTCTTACATAAGTGGTTCAGAGCTCTTCAGTAAAAGACTGATGAACATTTTTAGGATTTAAGATTTTATTTTGATTCTGATTAAATTAAACTATAACCACTGAGACGACAGCCAGTCTAGCGAAAAGCATACATCCCTTCACTCGGAACAAATGAATGTGTATTGATTTTACATTATATAGAGTGTTCCATTACGTAAAACCGTATACGACTGACAGGCTGTTTGGAGAAAGGACGAAATAAGTTATTGCATTGTTGTTTAACGGCTCGGTAAAACGTTGCCTTAGGTTGTTTAGAGCCACTTGGAGTTAGCGAAATACTACACATGAATCAGGGAACCATGACTATAAACACAGCCAGGAGCGTAGCGTGGCCTATTGTCAACATACTCCTAATACGAGGAGAGAAGCGTCGAGTGGGGGAGGAGGGACTGCGAGGAGATGTCCCCCTCTCGAACGTTATTTTTCTTCATCTTAGGACCAAACCTGTGCTCGTACAAGCAATATTTGTCAGGAAAATAACATTCTACGCTTGCAAAAAAGTGGTAACCACACACACACCCTCCACTCGCAAAAAAGTGGTACCCCCCCCCCCCCCCCCCCCCCCCAACCCCCCTCCTTACCCCTCCCACCCTCCTCTGATTTTTATTGCAATTGTCAACTTTTAGGATTTGTTTTTGTTTTTATTTTTGCATGTTACTCCCGGGAGTAAACGAGTATGCCACGCAACCACTGACAATATAAAATGTAAAATGTAAATATTTAATAATTTATATCTACAAGCATGATGATACTTGCTTATTTAGCACTAGTACGTGTGCAGATATGCTGCCATATCACACATGAATACATGAAGCTTATAGATTATATATAACAGTTTATTATAATTGAAAGAAAAATAAACATATTAGTTTTTTTATTTAGCAATGTCATGATACTTATCTATTTTTGTTTTGATTTTTTTATATCACGAACATCTCTAATAGCTATATTTAAGATTTAACAATAGGATTGTAATATATTATATAATATTATTCGATGTTGAATGGGTTATGTCACGTATTTGATTTTAAATGAGATAAGGTGTGTTGTGCCCCCTGTAATGTACTGCTTTGAAATATACGCGGCACATGAAATATTGCCCTTAGTGTAACAAAGAAACATAAAAATAGTATATCGAATTAAAACTCAAAATCCAAAATGGATAATGTATTACAGTTTAATAGTGTATATTTAAAAAATGTATATTCAATTTCTCGTCTCTTATAATTCTGTATAGAATAATGTGTGTATCATTGAACATGTATAAATGTAATGTTGAGTGTGTAACATGTGTGTAAACAATGAGACGCATATATACCCTGATACTCCTTCCCGAAACTGAACTGTTTAAGTCCAGACTCTATTGTACCCATACCTTTAGGTATACAGGAAGTAAATCACTGTGGTATTCATGCCTGGTGTATCGAAAGGAGTTCCCAAATATATAATCCCTATTTTTTTTTGTAATAAAAGGCATTTTTGAGTATTTAAGGCATGTCTTTTCTGGCTGAAATGACTTTATTGACTTGTTTGTGATAGCTAAAAACCATTTTCATGGTTGTACGATTTTATTAATCAACTTGACAGTTTTGAAAGTGAAAGTAGAACACATTTAAGAGGTGCCGAATGAATGCAGTTTGTTCACGGTGTCAACAAAGATCAGACATTTACTTTCTTATATGCCACATGATCCCTACTATTCTCAGCAGTTTTCTAGAGAGGCAGGTCTCATGACTAAGAACATGTAAGTGAATCTTAGTTTGAATTTCATTTTGAAAAATGGCTAACTAGAAAGCTTGGACAATATTGCATTGGACTCAATGGGATTTGATTTTCTTCCGGTACACCTTTAGGACGTCCTCTTGGTTTTATGGCGGATGGACTATAAACCTTAGAATTACGCAGTAAATTAATGAACCCACACGAATATCGTCTTCTTCAAGCACACTTATAAATCACATTTACACAAATTCGGAAGAAAATATTTCACATATTAAGATTCCAAAAATTGGTTTAAGTGACCACTATCCTGTTTTCTGCACAAGAAAAAATCATTGCTACGCCAAGATAAACGATCACCAGACAATTGAGTACCGATCTTTTAAAACATTTAACGAAATCAATTTTCTGCATGATCTAAATTTAGTTGATTGGGAAACTGGATCAATCTCGGAGGCAAATATAATTCTTGAAAACTGGGTTAATAAATTTTCAGATATAGTAGATAAACATTTGCCAATTAAAAAACATCGAGTAAAACATATACACCAACCTGAATGGCTTACGCCTAATATTTTAGACGCTATTAAAGAGAGAGATCAATATAAAATGCAAAATGATATGAACAATTATAAAATATCTAGAAATAAAGTGATTAAACTAATAAAGGAATCTAAAAAAATGTCATACGAAAGAAAAATAGAGGACGGAAAATCCGACCCAAAATCTATATGGAAAATCTTTAAGGAGTTAGGAGCCTCTTCCAAATCCTCGGGCAAATCCAACACAATAAATCAATTAAATATTAATGGGACAGACATTACCGATTCATCTTTAATGGCTGATGAGTTTAATAATTTTTTCATAAACATAGCAGCAAATTTGAAACAACCAATTCCGAACTCAGATTTCAATTTGATAAAGGATTTTGTAAACAAAAAGGTCCCTGAGCAGATGTTTTTCAATATCCCATTAATAACCGAAGTTCAGGTGCGAAATATGTTGGTAAACTTAGATTCTCCAAAAGCAACTGGGCTTGACTAAATTGGCCCAAAACTTCTCAAACTATCAGCTAATTGCATATCAAACAGTATTGCACATTTAATTAATAGTAGTATTAAACAAGGTGTATTCCCAAACACCTGGAAACATGCGAAAGTGTTTCCGTTATTTAAAACTGGACCGTCTGACGATGTAAACAATTATAGGCCTATTTCTGTATTACCTACAATATCAAAATTAATTGAAAGACATGTGCATGATTCATTCATGAGTTTTCTACAATTCTATCAGCTTTTATGTAAGTCACAAAGTGGTTTCAGGAAACAACATAGCTGTGAAACAGCTTTGGTTTATATGATAGATAAATGGCTAAAGGCATTAAATGAAGGAAAATTTGCAGGTGCTATAATGGTAGATTTCCGGAAGGCATTCGATCTGGTGGATCATAACATTTTGCTTCAAAAATTAAAGTTATATAAATGTGGCGAGCTTACACTGCAATGGTTCAAATCTTATCCGTCAGATAGGAAACAAGTCGTATTTTTGAAAGGTGCTCTTTCTAAGGAACAAACAATAACGTGTGGCGTACCTCAAGGGTCCATACTAGGACCTTTAATGTTTTTGGTGTTCATCAATGACCTTCCCCTTGAACTGAATGGCATTGTTTCTAATACAGATATGTATGCAGACGATACTACCATATACGAAATAAACGAATCCAAAGATATAATAGAAATACATCTACAGAAAGCTCTTGATATTTTGAAAGTCTGGTGCGTCAAAAACGAAAGTCCTTTTTGTAACCACACCACATCGACGTGCCAGATTAGAAAATAAATCACTTTCTTTGCGCTATAATGACATTGATTTACAGATTACTACCGGTGATAAAATTTTAGGAGTAAATATAAATGAAAATTTAAAATGGGATGACCACATATTGTTTATTAAGAAAAAAATAGCAAGAAATGTATGGTTGCTGTCAAGAATAACATATGTTATACCTTTGAATTATCGAATTATTTTCTATAAAGCTTACATACAGCCACATCTAGACTTTTGTAATGTAATCTTGGGTAACACAAGTCGACAAAATATAAACAGCCTTTTAATAATGCAAAAAAGGGCATGTCACGTTATTTTAGGTGAACAGTATATTACTTTTCAAGCCGCTATGGAACAACTAAATTGCCTCACAATTGATCAGCGAATTATACTTCAAAAGGCCAAATTCATGTATAGAGTTTCGAACAATACTGCCCCTTCATATATTTTCGATATGTTTACTACTCGTAATTCAACTGACAGAAGTCTTCGATCACTAACTGATACTAATTTTTGTATTCCTAAGCCTAATCGGGAACTTTTCAAGGGCAGCATGTCTTACTCCGGGAGCATTTTATGGAATAATATTCCAGAGCACATTCAGAAGTGTGCAACAATGAAAAGTTTTACAAACAACTGCATAAAATGGATAAAGGAAAAACAACATTAAACTCGATATAGATATCATCTCATCTTATTATTGTGTAAATATCGTTCAAACTACCACCACCAACAATGTTATTATGTTTACATATGTCTTATGTATCTTGCCTTTCTTGTATTTTGTATCATGTATTTGTTACAGAGGGCCCCAAGGAAGATTAGTATAAACTAATTGGGTCACCCTCGATAAATAAAGACTTTCAATTCAACACACATACACACACGAAACTTAACAGTCAGCAGTTCTAATAGGGCTAATGTCGAATGTTGATAATACTGTTGTATCTGTTTACAACACTATACCCTCACCCAACACACACCGCTAATAGGGCTAATGTCGAATGTTGATAATACTGTTGTATCTGTATCAAACACTATACCCTCACCCAACACACACCCCTAATAGGGCTAATGTCGAATGTTGATACGACTATACCCTCACCCAACACACACCCCTGATCTGACAGGGCTAATGTCGAATGTTGATAATACTATACCCTCACCCAACACACACCCCTAATAGGGCTAATGTCGAATGTTGATAATACTATACCCTCACCCAACACACACCCCTAATAGGGCTAATGTCGAATGTTGATAAGACTATACCCTCACCCAACACACACCCCTAATAGGGCTAATGTCGAATGTTGATAAGACTATACCCTCACCCAACACACACCCCTAATAGGGCTAATGTCGAATGTTGATAATACTATACCCTCACCCAACACACACCCCTAATAGGGCTAATGTCGAATGTTGAAAAGACTATACCCTCACCCAACACCCACCCCTAATAGGGCTAATGTCGAATGTTGATAAGACTATACCCTCACCCAACACACACCCCTAATAGGGCTAATGTCGAATGTTGATAAGACTATACCCTCACCCAACACACACCCCTAATAGGGCTAATGTCGAATGTTGATAAGACTATACCCTCACCCAACACACACCCCTAATAGGGCTAATGTCGAATGTTGAAAAGACTATACCCTCACCCAACACACACCCCTAATAGGGCTAATGTCGAATGTTGATAATACTGTCGTATCTGTTTCAAACACTATACCCTCACCCAACACACACCCTTTGTTTACAACATGTTTATAATACGTCGTACAAGCCATATTGAAGTCCCACTTGAAGTCCCATATTGGCAATCTCAGGGAGAGAATGTCAGAGAGAGCAACCTCCGAGAGACATGTTATCAAGGATGAAGTCCCATATTGGCATTCTCAGGGAGAGCAATGTCAGAGAGAGAAACCTCCGAGAGACATGATATCAAGGATGAAGTCCTATATTGGCAATCTCAGGGAGAGCAATGTCAGAGAGAGCAACCTCCGAGAGACATGATATCAAGGATGAAGTCCCATATTGGCAATCTCAGGGAGAGCAAAGCAAGAGAGAGCAACCTCCGAGAGACATGATATCAAGGATGAAGTTCCATATTGGCAATGTCAGGGAGAGCAATGTCAGGGAGAGCAACATCCGAGAGACATGATATCAAGGATGAACTTCCATATTGGCAATGTCAGAGAGAGCAAAGCAAGAGAGAGAATCCTCCGAGAGACATGATATCAAGGATGAAGTCCCATTATGGCAACATCAGGGAGAGCAAAGCAAGAGAGAGCAACCTCCGAGAGACATGATATCAAGAATGAAGTCCCATATTGGCAATGTCAGCTAGAGCAAAGCAAGAGAGAGCAACCTCCGACAGACATGATATCAAGGATGAAGTTCATATTGGCAATGTCAGGGAGAGCAAAGCAAGAGAGAGCATCCTCCGAGAGACATGATATCAAGGATCAACTTCCATATTGGCAATGTCAGGGAGAGCAAAGCAAGAGAGAGCAACCTCCGAGAGACATGATATCAAGGATGAACTTCCATATTGGCAATGTCAGGGAGAGCAAAGCAAGAGAGAGCAACCTCCGAGAGACATGATATCAAGGATGAACTTCCATATTGGCAATGTCAGGGAGAGCAAAGCAAGAGAGAGCAACCTCCGAGAGACATGATATCAAGGATGAACTTCCATATTGGCAATGTCAGGGAGGGCAACCTCAGTGAGACATGATATCCCATATTGGCAATGTCAGGGAGAATAACCTCAGAGAGACGTTATATAAAGGATGAAGTTTCCCATAAGAAGATTCGAACGAAAGCAAAATAACACATTACATTCTCCCATTCCCCACCACCACTCCACCCCATCCCCATCCTACCCCACAAACCCCACTCCCACCCACCCCGCCCCCACCCCACCCCACCCCACCCCACCCCTTTATGATAAGGCGATCCATCTGCCTGGTATTACAGTTAGCATGAGGTGTACATCAGGTGTTTCATTACGATTCTTATGGATGGCGGGAGATGAACAGTTAGCTATATACAGTACAAGGAATAAGGGGGTGGTCTGCCTCGACCACAGTACACAATTATAAAACAAATCGACAGTCATAATTATATAACTTAAAATGTACTAAAAATGACGTAAAACACCATTCAAGCAAGCAAACGAAATTATGAGCAGAAGATATTTTATGGTTGTTATTATTTATGTATTATTATTATTGTTATTATTATTATTATTATTATTATTATTATTATTATTATTATTATTATTATTATTATATATTCTATATATCCTTCTTTCTTTTTACAATCGTAATAAATAATGTTCCATATGTCCGAATTTGCAATACAATACAATACAATACAATACAATACAATACAATACAATACAATACAATACAATACAATACAATACAATACAATACTACAATACAATACAATACAATACAATACAAAACAATACAATACAATACAATACAATACAATACAATACAATGTTACATTCTTTATTTTCAGATATTGTTTGACCATTGTATAATTACGAGTGTATAGTACCTGATGACAAACACCTAATAACATGTCTGTTCTTATGAACATATTCTAGTCGTTACACGCGTTATGGGATTGTGTTATGTTTGCTTACATATTTAAATATCTGTGCACGTAAGCATTTGATTTACTTTTATATGATAATGATGTACAATTAAGCCATTATCTTACCGCGAGAGAGGAGACGCTGATCGTATCGCCTTTAATAGTTTAGTTTCGTTACCATACGCATAATATTTGTTTATAGATATTTAAATGTCTGGCTGACCTTAACAATCGATCACATTTACTCGATGCCGATAAGAAATGTGATCGAAACATGACATTATCGCATTAAACCACGGTAAACCGCAAGCTTACGCGATAAACGAGCCCGAATACAAATTATCACCTATTGTATGCTGTAAATACCGACAAACAACCTAAATTAAATTGTTTACCCTTCAATGACAGTTTACACTCTATATTAGGCTACCAGTCACGTGACTTGAACGGAATTTTTCATTGGGTCACCATTATTGAGGAGGCCATTGGCGTTAATGGTTATTTCGTTTCGGAATATGGCAGTACAGGGGCAATATCAGTGCTTAGGTGACGGCTTTATAATAACATACGGATAAAAACAGGATCTACGAGGATGTGTTAATCGATTTAATAGCTCTTGGGATCGGAATGAATTGACAGTGAAAGTGAAATATGCGGATAACAGTGTATTCAGGTGTGTCGTGTTTATGTTGACATAATATATAATCAACTGGTGATATATTTGTAAACATCTCACCATGGATAAAATTCCTTCAGGGGCGGGCGTGCCACCAGGGGCCGATGGGGCGTTTGAACGGTTTCTCACTGCCGCCATAGCAACCATTATTACAATAATGTTTTCGTGGCGGCTGCTAGCCGAGGAGGAAGAGGCTGCGGCGAAGGGTGAGGGTGCACCGCCCCCCTTCCGGGCTTCATTGCCATACCAATCTCGACCTGACCCCAAATCTTACCATTCAAATTCTCCTAACTCTGGGAGTTCGTCTGCTAATGTATCAAATTTAAGCGATATCGACACGGATGAGTCTGAAGACAATACAAATATATCAAGGTCAACGAATATCGATTGTATAGAACGAGAGTCGGTAATAAGCGAATACTCTGAACCTATTCATGACTCGCGCCTGGAGGGTATACCTACACCGACAGCAGACGGTAATTCGTCACTTAATTCCGAGGCAGACGACAGTTTGACAGACGAAACACTGACCACGTGGGATGAATATAAATGGGAGGAGGAATTAGGGGAAGAAAAAAGGGATGTGATACACACCAGAAGGTCTGTAAGGGATTTTGTAAAATCTGCAAATACTTCGTGGAATTTAAAATCGGTAGCCAATCGTTCTGTATCAGAAGACACAAGTTCTGAAAATGGCAGTTTGGCGCCAGATATAAATGCCCCACACGCATCGAACACAAGTTCGAGCCAAGAGGCTCAGCTCTCACCAACAGCCTCCGCCGGGTATTCCTCAATTCCGTTTACACAAAGGTTTGCAAATTTTGAATATAAAGACATGGGTGGGGATAGTGGTTATATTGACCTGTACCCGGACGTGGAGAGTGACGATAGTGACTCGAGCGATGAAGAGCACGAGTATGAAATCCAGGTCTCGGATTCTGACTCGGATTCAGAGGATGAGAGGGGTGGTGGGTCTTTCTATGGCGTAACTGCACTGGACACGATTTTGGAAGAATATGAGAGTGATATTAGTGATGTCTGTGATAAGGGGGCAAAACGTGATACAGGAGATGCACGTGAACAGTGTGGTGATACTCGTGATAACACACTTGATAGCGCCGTAGAGGAAGATATTGTTTGTGATAAATACGGCAATTTAAAACAGTGTAATAGTGATACATTGCGGGATATAGCTTATAGTGATAGCAGGGACTTGAACAGGTGTGACACTGGCGGCGGTGGTACAGATAAAGCAATGTTTTTAGAAATCCTGGAGCCAGACGTTAGTAGGCTTGGAACTTGTGAAAAGTTACAAACTAGTGTAAACAGTGATACTATGTGTATACACGATCAAAATGTAACACTTACAACGCGCAGCGACGGAGAACAGGTTGAATGTAATTTACCGCCTGACATCACTTCAAAAGCAGACGACAACATTGTTTCATATAACATCGGGCATCCTGGGGTATCTAAGCTGGAAAAGGAATGTGACTCGACTGTAAATAATACCACCTCATTTAACTCAGGTATGCCACATAAACACGAAATAGAAAAATATGGGGTCACGGAAAATAACGTAAGCATTAGTCACAGTGCATTAAATACAGACACTAGGGGCGGCAATAAAACGGATAACCCACATGTATCAAGCGTTCAAAACGCTCACAAAGTGTCAGAGTTAAGGCTTACACGAAATGAGGAGACGATTTCTGAACTTTCTGACGATAGTTTGCCGCCGTCACCAGTCCGCACGTGCGCACTGGACAACCTAGGGGACGAGCCTTTCTCTGATACAGAATCCTGCAGCAGTTCGTCTGTAATAACGGTGCTAAGCATACGATCTAATGATAGTGAAAATTACACTCGCGAGCGATATGACGTTACACAGCAGTCGCGTGCTAAACCGCTGTTCGTAAATAATAAAACCGCCCCAAGCGACGATATCCAATCATCACTTGTAAATGACAAGCAAAGTACATATGAACACACTTCCCTAGTTAGCGGTTTTCTGAACGACAGCTTGAATAGTCTGCTTAGTACAAATACTGGCAGCAACGACACTGAAAGCGAAAGTGACCTTGACATGGCTCAAGAAAAGTCAGAATTTGACATTAATGATTTGAAAAACAATGATTTAATCAATGCTAATACAGAGAAACGCATTGAAATACTTAATGAAAGTCAGTCTGTCGATTTGCATATGAATGGGGAGTTTACGAGTGAAGGTTCTTCCGCTGAGTCGCTACCATTGATTGTGTCAGACTTACAACAGCCCGGTCTAATAAATGATACAGACGATCACAATCAAACTGTTAATGGTCATGTAGAAGTTATGTATGAAGACGGCTTTATAAATAGCTCCAGTTTGTCGGAGCAAATTGATGTAACTGAACACGAGAATGATGATCAGGATCGGTTTGATGGTTCCGATAACTCGTCGGATAGTTCCGACCCACCGCTTCGCGAGTATGATCCCGACGACGACGATTTAGCCGCGTTTCAGTTCAATATTGATTCCGACGATGAAGACTCATTTTTCCTGCTTATTGGCGACGAAGGCGGTCTGAGAAACTTTGAGACATTCACGAATCTTAATTCTGTTGGGTTATCCCCAGAATATAACGACGCAGTTACCTCCCGTACTGTGTCAGATGATGGTCGCGGGTTTATTTTTTCAATTACAGAGGAGGAAAATACGCAGTTTTCAAAACGTACATACTTTACTGACAGGCTGAACATTTCGGATTCAGACACGCGAAGCGATGAACCTTTATCTCCAATTTTGTCCGAGGACGAAGGAAACAAGGCAGTTGAACATGAAATAACCGAAACACCCGTACAAATCGAAACACCTGTACAATGTATACCTGAACCGAAAGTAGAAAGAAAATCAAAATACGAAGATGCGGACTTATCGACTGTCATTCCAAGTATTGGTGCTAATGAGTGCACTACAAGTAATGAAAACATAGGCATCGATTTCCAGAAATATATTATTCAAGCAGAAAGAACTAGCTCTCAATCTTTACTATCTCCAGATGAAAGTAAATCACAAATGGCTCATAAAGACCTACCATCGATCGATGAAGAAAAGAACTTAAACTATAGCAGATCAAGATCTGAAATCGATACTTCAGCTGTGAAAAGTAGCAGCCCACCTGTGAAGCACGTGAATAATGTAGCAGTTATCGACGGACATAATGATACATTGACCAGTCCTGACACAAAACATTCGAAATTTGTCTCTAAACGATGACGACATTGGTGAAGGTGTACCACAAACGGACTATTCGAACTTGGATATTAATACAACTGAAAATGCAGAATTAGATGAAATTGTTGTCGATATTGAAAGTGAAAATAGTGTGCAGTCAGCCATAAATGTTGGATTTGTAAATACCTATAGTGACACGAATGACTTAGAAAGCGACATATTGACGACACATGTGTAAATAGTACCAACAGTAGAACTGAAACGAATATCGATGATATATTCCATGATAGGAACGTATCTAAATCCAGAGAAACAAATATAGACGATATAGTGCCTGAACCTACTCAAAGACAAGGAGAAAATGACACGAACAAAACTAATAAGACATCTGAGACGTGCATCGATGACAAGAGTGGGTAAGGACTAATGATGTTAAAGAAAAGACAACTAAAACAAATACAAAGGCCACAAGCAAAAATAGAAACAGACATTGATGACATTTTTGAAGATGCAAAGGAGTACATGAACAAATCATCACCAACAAACTTAAAATAGAAACAAATATTGACGACATTTGTACTTCTTCTGAAACCACAGCACAAGGTAAAAGTATCAAAATAGAAACAAATGTAGATGATATTTTTGATTTAAGTGCTAGTAATTAAAGAGAAATCAACAACTCAAAGAAAGAAAGTTGAAACAAATATAGATGACGTATTGGAAAGCGACAACGATATACTCGTGAAAGCATCCCCAGTATCATCCACTCCACGAAAATTTGAAAACAGAAACAAATTGAAAACAGAAACTAATGTAGATGATATCATAGACAATAATGATAGCACATATGAATCGGTGAATGACGGCTTTAAAACAGATACAAAGTCAATGAAACGTTTGTTGACGATCTGTTTAGGGATATTATTGCACAAGATACTTCAGATTCTCCAAGGGAAACCGTACCAACTGAAATAGAAAATAAATTAGAACTTGACACTACGAGTGAGAACTCCTTGTCATATGCAACATTTGTAGACGACCTATTTGACAATATAGTGCCTTTAAATGCTAGTCAACCGCACACTGTTCAAAATATATCACCTCCGAAGGTGTATCAGGACCCACATCTCATACCTCGAGACTTGATCCTGACTTTTATAATAACTCCATTCACAAAGCCGACCATCCAAGAGACACGTCTGAAGATGATAAGAATCAGTAGGTGTTAAAGCGGAAAATAGCTCTCTGCCCCGTACTTCGGATGCCGAACAAAACTATAATACTACGTCACACATTGTGCACAGGAAGCCTTTAACAACAATCGTTGACCCTGAACATGGCGTAAATGTAGAATCTACGGCGATATCACACGGAGATTATAATATCGGTTTAGATGCGGTTACTGATAACAACTCAAATACACCTATTACGGTGGACACCGACTGGGGAGTATTCTATTAGAAGTGCACACAATCCTGAACTCATTCAAAGTCAAGGACACATATCCGATTATCATAACAGACCACATAGTGGTACAGATACAACAAAAACCTCCGATACATGTGATAAAAACAATAGAAGATCTACAGATAACATTTCTGACATTCGTGACAAAATTACCACTGAACAAGTTATTAAAAATACAGCAAACCAAGGGACAATACCTTCAGACAATGAAGTAGAAAGTAAAGAACCAATTACTGTGCATGTTAAGAAAAGTGATCACTATAGCGAACTGTTACAAACACAAATAGAAGATAATTTCAATGGGTACAATTCAGGGTTTAAAGATCACAATGCAAATGTCTCTTTGCCAAAAGGCGGAATTTTAAATAATGTCATAAATAATAATTCAGAATTTGGCCTACATCCAGACATAGACAATGTATGTAATTATACACACGTTGGCAGTTCATTAGAAGCCAGCCCCGCGAGCGATACATCTCTGAACAATACTGCGGATATTCAGCAGTTAAAATATGGAGTTACCAGTGGTGATATTGATGTAAAGAGTGTGGAAGAAAATGAAAATGAGAATATAAAGCTCGATGACCAATCCGATCAGCTGGATAGTTATAGTTCAATAGGTTCGTGTTCACTGGCCTCAGATGAGGATGAATCGTTGAGCAGCATTGAAGATAGTTACCACAGCTTACAGGATAATTACAATGCCGTCAGACTTCGCGGATTAAGTGAGTCGGCGGCTGGTAGGGTAATACGAATACCGGCCACAAAACCGTCAGATTTTTTCGGAAAACCCAGGGATATACAAGGTGTTAAGAAACGAATTCGTAAACATAATTTAAAGAAATACACGTCAATTCTTCAACAGCCAGTCACACCGGAAAACGTTCATTATACCGTGACGACACCAGAGTTACCTAAGTCGGTAGCAAGATTGAAAGTTTTGAAGTCGCGTCAACGGTTTTTAAGCGCTGAAAATCTGTCAGAATCAGGTGGCAATTTTGAAGACAAGTTTCTGCAACATCGGACGTCACTAGTAACTTCGACACCGCGTAAATATCTGAAACGGCATGAGCGCCACCTAGCGGAATTGCAATCAACTGAAAGTTTGCCTGCGGATATGTCTGGTATGTCGATAATGAACACGAGTTACGACGGTTACTCGAGTCTGGATAGAATGCATTCACTTCCGACACCGCGTAATATTGAAGAACTTTACGGGTCGCGGTTAAGTAGCGCAAATACTTCATATGAAAGGGCTGACTATGACAAACTTCATGCGAATTGCATGTTCTCGCCTCAAAAACGCGAAGAGATACGGCACACTACAAAATCGCTAGAAAACATGTTCGAGCAGTTATTGCGATACGGTTCGATCTCCTCTCTCGCCGAAACAGACTTGGACGCTGATGTCACTTCCCATACACAGTCCTTTCACGATCATTATGTTTCGTTTCAGTATCCTCTGGAAAGGGCTGCAAGCATGAGTGCGCTTATTGGGTCGAGTGACAGTCACCGGTTACCTAGGAAACCTGGCGGAGGACGATTTGCAAGTAGGAACGTTCCTAAATCTAAGAGTTTACAGACTTTAGAAACTAACTTAGATGATGTTTTCGCGGATGAGAATGAGTTTTCAGGAGAGTTAAAGAAAGCTCCGTCAGTGCATGAACTTAGAGTAACAAAGTCTCTTTCGAAATTAACGATACCTGATTGGTTTAAAAAGTCAAGTTTTTCGCGAAGCGGCAGCACTCAAAGTTTGTTTACATACGCGGGCCGACAAGGGTCCTCATCCACTATAGGATCATGCGCGTACCCCGCGAGCATTACTTCCTCCCCTTCCCCATCAGCCACCCATCACTCAAATGCCGTCATTATACAAAGACGCGTCACTCCTTCACCGACGATATCGTCAGCTGCGAGATTAATACGGGCTCCGATGTTGCCGACGACACCAGAAAAAGCCCCAATTCACAACATACCCAGTACACTGCCGAGTGATAAATATAGAAAAAATGAAAAGAAGAAAGATCTTAAACCTATTCCAATAATTCCGTTCGCAAAATTGCGTGAAATGTTTGAAAAGAAATCTAACGTTAAGAGTCCTACTAAAGAAACCCCATCCAAAGTGAGATTAAACACCGCGACATCACCTACAAGAGAATATAATCCTGTGACTTCAACAAGCAAAGACACTGTTTTAGAATCCCATATGCATCATAAATACGAACCTGTTCAGAATAGGACCGCGTCCCCTCCACCTCCACTCCCCGAACGCAAGCCTATACTCGCGGAAAGTGTTAGGAATTCGGAAAATATGCCTCAGCAAAATACTCAACCACGGAGAACTCAAGTTCATTTTTCAGACGAGCAGCAAAACGTGAGTAGTAGATCCCAAGAGCAAAATTCAAATACGGTTCGGCAAAATGGCGCCGCACCACAAACCAAAAATAGCACTGTCAAAAAGCCTTCAAGCCTTCGCACATCATTGCCCATGCCTCAATTCAGATTTAGGAGACCTGGGTTGTTTGCTACTAAAGCAGCACCCCCTGTAGATCAAAATTCAAGCACACAGAGCAAAAAAGGTAAGGACTATGGTTGCCATGGTAATGGTAACATCCCTGTTGATAATGACTTTGTCGTAAATACCACTTCGTGGGTGCATGCTCTTGAACTTAAAGCAAAGACTGATGGTGAAACTTTGTTTGAATTTTTACAGAAACGACGGTATAGCAGCTTGTTGGAGAATGGTTTTGCTGAACAGCTTCAAGAGCTTCAGGACCGGGATGTCACCTTCAATTTCCCCGTTTTATCACTAGGCAAACATTCCAACACTGGCGACTTTGCTCCGATGGACGGGTCTCCTGAACTTCAGGTCATTCTCACAAACGCTTACGCCGATACTGCCCAGAATGGTTACTTGAACAACAAGCTTCGCGGTGATGCGTCTTTAGACGATATTCTGGACGGGCTGTTGATTATGGACGGCCATAGTACAGGTAGGATGAGAATTGACGATAACGGCCGAATTGTGCCGAAAATGTCCGAAGAGGATCTATATTCCCCGGATACTCCCCCGGGGTTGAGCCTCATTTTTAACACGCATGCGCACAACGACACGTATAATGGGAATGTTTATCAGGACGATAATGAAAACGAGATTGAAACGGAATATGTGTTAGTAAAATGTCAATATTCAGATTGTAAACACGAAACGAACTTAAAGGAGGCCAAGAAAATGTATAAAACGTGTCACAGTTGCTATACTTACTATTGTAGCAGGGCCTGTAGAAAACACCACTGGGAAACTCATAAAAAGGCGTGTATATATAGTCGAATAAACAGTGCTTGTAAACACGTTATTAAATACATAAACAGACATGTACATCTTCAGTATCAATGCTCAAGAATAGCGCGGCGCGGTTACCTTGCGCAGGGTCGCGGTTGTGTGATGTTTTCATTTCCGGATATTAGCTCTGCTGAAGATTTTCTTAGATACGGAATGGAAAGCTTGTGGGTCCCTCCCATGTATGTATGCTTAAAAGAACTGCCGAACGCGACCATGTTGAGCACGAAACTTAACATTTTGATGGAAACATGTAAGCAGTATAACCCGGAACTGAAATACGTGATCCACATCGCCATTGTGATTCCCCCGAAACTCCCAGTCAAACCGATGCCCAGAAAAATGGAAACCATTATCCAGAAATGTGCAAAATTGAGATTGAGTCCGGCTCACATGCATCCAAAGCAAGACAATTCAGAAATTCCGTCAACGTTTATTCTTACCGCAGTTCCTGGAAACCAGCACGCGGAAGAAGTTGATGGCAGAAAAACGCGGGAATTGTGTTTTATAAATATTCAGCGGAAATTACGTCAGAGGGGTGTCAGTTTACGACATCAGTTTGCGGATGTGTACAACAAATTGATCGACTTTGTGTCAGATGCGAAACATTTCAGTCCGTTAATTATATATCCGGTAGACGGTCGAACTGGAAAGAAATTTATGTGCGTGATAATGCCAGAAGCGGAACCGGAAATAGAGTGGATCAGGGACCCGGATCTGTTTCACGAGCTGGATGTATTCGATGACGAGGAAGCAGACGATACCACCCCGAACCTCTCTCTTTCATTACATGAGGTGCATGAAATCATGCTGTAAATGTTTTGTTACGTGATGTTTTTCTAACGCTATGCTAACAAGTTTGATATACTTTTACAATTTGTTTAAATTCGGAGGAAATCTAGCTTAAACAAATCTGACCTAGCTTATGTCTTGAATTTTTGCAATTTGTGAAGGTATATAAAACATTCAAAACGGTTAGTGCTGGATATTAGTAATAGTGTACTGTCATGTGACGTTTGCCGAATATGACACTTATATGACAGCCTGTTTCTTCATATGCTTCTTATATACGTGTGTGTGTGTAATTCTAAGGTTTATAGTCCCTCCGCCAACGAACACGTCAAGGTATACCTGACGCGATGGGCACAATAGAGTCTGGACTTGCTTCTTATATACGGCAAACGTTCACAAGTAGTAAGCGGTACACCGCTTAAAGGGACACGAGGCAATCTTGATTATAATAACTCACGACGTCTCGTTATTTTTTCTACATTACTTGCATTTGTTCAATCGGTAATATTAATTATAAGAATAAAATAAAGCAAATTATTTCTGCATATTATACACTATTGATTTATTGCAACAATAATATATTTAAACCTGTGGTAAAATAAGACTGAAAAATGAAAACTGCACATTTCATTTAATTATATGCAAGCAGGTTTAATGTCAACATGATACTGGATAAATAAATCGAGACATTGATTAATTTCAGTTATTGATTGCCATGTGTCCCTTTAACTGTACGTGACATTACATATGTCTGTATCACGAATCCAAAGTTGAGTTGTGGTAAATCAGTAAGTCATAGAACACGTCTATACGTTGGTTAATACACGTTTCAGTTTGAGTTTGTAGAGAAGTATCATTTTGCAATGTCGAACTGCCTCAGTCACCTTTTATTAGCATATTCACAACGTCCATTAGATAAACATAAATGAAGAGAGTGATAAACTTGTTTCTTCTGCACAATGTGATTATTCTTTAGTAACATTCACCTAGTACAATTATATTTGCACACATACGCCACAGGTGTGTACAACGTTCGCAGACGACATTTTATTTCATTGACAGACAATATAAAGAAACTTCTTTTCAAGTTCATTCAACTATTCAAACAGGACTTAGCTTTTATGCAACATTTTCTTGACTCCAAAATAATGTCATGTTCGTGAGAGATAACATTCAATATCATACACATTTAATGGACTGTGTCTTATTTATTAGTATGCAACATAAAAGGTGAATGACGAGGTCAATATTTACAATAAGGACTCGAAGCAACATCTTCCACAAGTTCATCAAACACCGGATTTCGATCTTTGACGGAACTTGTTCGGATTCCGATCTTTGACAGAACTTTCTCCGGATTCCGATCTTTGACGGAACTTTCTCCGGATTCCGATCTTCGATCTTTGACGGAACTTTCTCTGGATTTCGATCTTTGACGAAACTTTCTGACTTTGCAATCACATATGCGTGATACAATACTAGTATATACACCATATACCGCGTACAGCATCACGTGTTTGTTAAAACAAATATATGAATTATAGATCTGATTATACATTGTTGTATTTGTAATTAGTTATTCATTATATTATCAGCATATCTACTTATTAATGTTCAAGCATATGCAACCACTGTACAGTTACAATATCATTCATGTAACTGCTTACTTTCTTCTTCAAAAGTCTTAACACTTCATTTTTTATCAAAACAACTAAACAGCCAGTATGATATTGATATATATATAATAATGGATTAAGACATTCGAAATTGAAAAAGATGGTTAACTTATGACATTCGGGACTTGTGTACTGAAAATATTTTCTCTCTGTCCATGCACGTAATGCAAAAATAACATCATATAAATGTGCGTAGTTTGCGTTCCTATATCGTGTGGTACAATGGTCGCCTAGGCTTGACGAGTTGTTTGAGTAGCGTCGCGAGATTTCTATTCATTGTGTTTGTTTCATAATGTTTTGCCTATAAGGCACATGTCTGTAATGTGAAATCGTTTCAGGTCATATTTGGTTGTGTTTGTTTTTTGTGTAGATTTTACCAAATTTTATCATGATAGTTAAGCATTTGTATTTGCATATTTTTCTGCAATGTGATTATGTTTTATCCGTGTCTGTGTGAACAGATGCTTGTTGTTTCACACTAGTTTACATTAATCTTACTGTTGCCTTTTGTGTGTATATATATAAATATTTTGTTTGAACAACCCATGGTCACGTTCGTATGTATATAACACAGATTGTTTCATAGCTCTGCATGTTTTACATTCATTGTTAGCCATAGAAATGTTAATTATTTTACCCAGTTTTAATTATTTGTCTTTCCAAGCCGACATAGTTTGTGTCATATATTGCAGTAGAATTCATACATTTTTTGTTTTGTGAGAATGCGGTTCAAACAGGGGTGGGGTGTAAGGGCAAACTAAAACCGGGAAAAAAACGCAGTGAGTGGGTGACATAACATTAAACTTAAAACGGTAATATTACTTTTCAACACTACGTGTAAATGAAGAACAAGAACAAACACATTTATTAAACGTACACATGGCAATCTTGAGTTTTTAAAAACTCGCGGCGTCCCATTAGTTTTCTTTTCTATATAACTTGCACTGTATAATAATTAATAATAATTCTAAGAATAGTATAAAGCAAATTGTTGTTTTTGCGTATTTCTGTTGATTATATTGCACCAATAATACATTTAAACCTATGGAAGAATAAAAAGAACGAATGGAAACTCGACATCTTATTTAAATTATATGCAAGCAGGTTTAACGTCAAAATGATTCTGGATTAATGCTTTGAGACTCTTATTCTAATGCTTGATAACAACTTCAAGATTGCCGTGTGTCCCTTTAATAAGATTGCCGTATGTCCCTCTAGTGGGATTTGGAACAGTGTGTTCCCCTATATATACCTTAATTATAGTACATACATGTTCATGAAAGAATTTTCCAAATCACAACGACAATCTCCTAAAGATTTTATCTACAAAAACGGCCCGGTTGTTCGGTAGCAATTATCTGTGTATTTATAAGTTGGCAACTTTTACATAATTACGGGATTTTTTTGCCAAATAAGCGACAGAACCATGCCGATAATCGATGGGAGATAATTTGCTGGCGTGTTTTTCGTAAACTATATGACTATGGTCTTTTCATTTGAGTTTGTAATATTGACTTTGTGCAATAACTTTAGGTACATCTTGTACATTACTGCCGGAATTTGTGTTATATGTTCAATACCAATTCTGTTTTGTACTTTTTCGGGGATGGCCACTCTGTTTTGCCTTTCCTTTTTATAAATATGCTCGTATTATAATAGTATATTATATACTTAATATGTGAATGGCAGGACGGCCCGCATCGCCATACCGTTTAAGGGGAAACTCTTGTGGAGTTGGGGAGGGGAGAGGGTTAGAGCATGAGAGTTCAGCGTTAACATGTATTAGTGAAGTTATCGACGACACGGCACCAGCGAGAATTACATAATACTGGTACATCATACAACAGATGATAACATAATTATATTTTACAAACAAGATTAATCTGGATTCATAACTAGGTCATCATTATTCGATATCTGACGTTATGGTATGTCAATATTGACACACAGATTGTCACAACACATAGTAGCGCTGACCTTGATATCAAAATCTGTGGTTTTGTATTAAATACTATAAATAACAGCTAGATCGCGTGCGGCGATAACTAATATACAAATAATTGATATTGATCACAAGTAAGATAACATAACGATAACCACATGTTTTAAGTGTGTTATTTTAAGTTTAATTTAATGCAAAACAGTGCGTTTATTTAATAGATGGAGTCTGGTCTCAGCGAGTTGGTTTATTTAAACACCGAGATGGTCGTAGCCCATCGAGGTTTTTAAATAACCAACGAGCTGAGACAGACTATATCTTTTTTGTAGTATGGTGTACTTAATGATCCTGACCGTACTCTAACTTCCATTTATCGGACGTTAGAGTATGGTAAAGCGCCGCCCCTTTGCTTATCATGAATCATCACAGTCAATTTCACCGACCATACTACAACCGTATTTAACAATATTGATCATATTTCAACGACTTTGAATATATACAAAATATTATCTTTCCAATAATTAGATCGTGGTAATTAGTTAATTAGCTGTTAACTTTTAATGCACATGACTTTTCTTTTGCAAATATAGTACATATATTGTTGACAACGTTATGAAAGATTGAATCGTTCGATGATGATGATGATGATGATGATGATGATGATGATGATGATGATGATGATGATGATGATGATGATGATGATGATGATGATGATGATGAATATTATTATAGATAAATGGCAATTTACAGGTGTACCTTTAACTCATTTTGTTGTACATACATGAATATTAGGATTGTAGTTCAATATTTAAGTAACTGTGCATGGATTTCAAGTTAGATTTGGATTGGCTCTGTTTATCTACTGTTCAAACCAGGGGCCTGTTATATGAAACAACGTACGGTCAAAATAAAATACGTTCCACCCTTTTCCTTAAAAGCATTTGAAGCAAACAATTAAGGGAGGAAATATTGCATGTATTAGATCGTTAAAAGAAAATATTTTTATTTGTTTGACATAATAATTTTACTTCAGATCAAAATTGTCGTAAGATGTTTCATAAAACGGGCTCCTGAATAAAAAAAACTCTAAGTGAGTTTGCGACTAAACATTGGCAGTAGTTGGCATATAACGATACATTGATAATTAATTATAATAATAATGAACTATTTTGTGTTCAAACTTATAATTGTGTTTATAACGTAATTAATAAATGGCATTAATCAGGGTCCGTATTCATAAAGCTTCTAAGCAATACCTTAAGTCAAAGTGTATACATTGTTTAAACACATTTTTCTATCGTTTTAAGACATCTTCTTTATATTTTTAATAATGCTATGGATTAAAAAAAAACACAGCTAAACATTATTTTAAAATAGTCGCTGAGAGGTTAATAAGTGTATTTGAAAATATGAAAACATTTTAAATTTTGACTTAAATAATATTTTCTGCTTAAGTTGCTTTATGAACACGGGCCCAGGTTTTCTCTTACACTAATCATTTTAGAAGGTTGTCCATAAATATAGATCTAGTGTCTCAAATCTTACGCACTTAAGTTCGATTCGAATTTGTGTTATCTGCTTAAATATTTTGCTAAGATGAAATTATGTTATGAAGGCAATCTTCTAAACAAAAAGATGGGTTTTATTTATAAATATAAACCACATCAAAGCCACCCGCCCTCTTGTCAGTGTTACTGTCTTGTATTTAAGTAGACAATGCCTTTCAGTCGTTAGGTTAGGACATTTGATGAATTCTGGACATGTTTATTTATCCTCGTTTTGACGTTTACACTGTATCACGTGACTTGTCATGTTGTTTACACTGTATCATGTGACTTGTCATGTTGTGCCTGTCAAGTCTCGTCACTACAGGGACCCAGAACGTGAAAATAGGGGGTTATCTTCAAATTTCAGATTAATCTCATAGACCATGAAAGGTTGTTTATAAAAGAAAAGCAAGCTGCTTTATATATATATATATGAATTATATATATATATATACATATATATAAACAAAAGTAAAATAAAAAGAAGAAAAGAAAACTATCGCATTTACAATTTGCATTATTTTTGTTTTATTTCAAAAGCATAGTTTGGCAGAATTTAGGACCAATTTTGAACTTAGCTTCTCCCGCAATCTCTGTTAATTTAACGTTAAAGGCAACAATAACAATCCGGTTCTAAACTGAATTGTGCAAAAGCATTACTTTAGCCATACACATTCTGGTTCCTTATGTACTAGCAGGACCCGTCTATATTACATGTACTAGCAGGACCCGTCTATATTACATGTACTAGCAGGACCCGTCTATATTACATGTACTAGCAGGACCCGTCTATATTACATGTACTAGCAGGACCCGTCTATATTACATGTACTAGCAGGACCCGTCTATATTACATGTACTAGCAGGACCCGTCTATATTACATGTACTAGCAGGACCAGTCTATATTACATGTACTAGCAGGACCCGTCTATATTACATGTACTAGCAAGACCCGTCTATATTACATGTACTAGCAGGACCCGTCTATATTACATATACTAGCAGGACCCGTCTATATTACATGTACTAGCAGGACCCGTCTATATTACATGTATATGAGTCCCTGGTACTAGTGACATAAATTCAGTGACAATAGTTGGTCATACGCTAGTTTTGTTTGTTGATGTTTATTTATTGTGTGATAAATCTAGGACCTGTGTACGGTATGCCTTGGGTTATGGGGGCTGACCTACCTGTAGGACATTGGGGGTGGGGTTGGGGGAGGGTTATTAAAGGAAATCAAGTATTTCATTGGAACTATTTATTTAGTTGCATTACATTTAAATGTTTGAAACTGTGCATTGTGTGTAAATCATGCCTGTACATTGTTTGATGTTTTTGTTTCGTTTTACCATCATACTAATTTTTGTCATGAGATAATACATTTGGGTTAGGATGACTTTCTATGTTGATGTTGAACTATGTATTTCATTTTTTTCAAGACTTCATACGCGTGTTATCAAGTTGGTTATTTTGTTACAGTGGCGACTGCATATATAGCCGAGAGTGTAAGATCCTTACGCTTTGCATCCTAAACTTTTGATTTTGTTCTAAATAAGGACATATAACCATAACTTAATAGTATTTTCCAATAGTCGAAACACCTGTGTATTATTGACATGGAAGGTAATTACCTGCCTCGGTATGTGTTTAACTTTCGACACTTTTCATTCAAACAGCGGAATTCTCACGCTTAAAACGTCAAACTGACGAAGTGTTGAAGTGAAATTATTATGCGTCCGGTGGTTTTCTTGGTGACCGGTGTATAACTGTGCGGCCGATGGTTTTACTGGGGGTCCGGTGTTTTACTGGGTGTCCCGCGTTTTATTGCGGGAACCGGTTACATAGGTTATAGTGTTTCCACTGTGCAATACGTTATTAATAGCCAAGTTTGTACAGCCTGCGTTATTGATTGTGCACAGTGTGCGGCTTGTCGTCAGGCAGATGTATTATAGTTTTAATGAGGCATACATTATATAGAAATCTACCAACAATGTTTGTTATTTACTTATTCTAGAACATGCTCATGTTTTTTTTTGTTAATTTGTTATTTGGTTCGGTGTTTATGCAACAGGTTCAATGAAACAAACTGAAATTGTAATCTCTCCATACTTATGTACGAGTATGTTACGTCATGTATGTGGCATGAGGTCTATGTTACGTCATGTATGTGGCATGGCGTCTATGTTACGTCATGTACGTTGCATGGCGTCTATGTTACGTCATGTATGTGGCATGGGGTCTATGGTACGTCATGTTTGTGGCATGGGGTCTATGTTACGTCATGTACGTGGCATGGCGTCTATGTTACGTCATGTATGTGGCATGGGGTCTATGTTACGTCATGTATGTGGCATTGCGTCTATGTTACGTCATGTCTGTGGCATGGCGTCTATGTTACGTCATATATGTGGCATGGGGTCTATGTTACGTCATGTATGTGGCATGGGGTCTATGTTACGTCATGTATGTGGCATGGCGTCTATGTTACGTCATGTATGCGGCATGGGGTCTATGTTACGTCATGTATGTGGCATGGGGTCTATGTTACGTCATGTATGTGGCATGGGGTCTATGTTACGGCATGGGGTCTATGTTACGTCACGTATGTGGCATGGGGTCTATGTTACGTCATGTATGTGGCATGGGGTCTATGTTACGTCATGTATGTGGCATGGGGTCTATGTTACGGCATGGGGTCTATGTTACGTCACGTATGTGACATGGGGTCTATGTTACGGCATGGGGTCTATGTTACGTCACGTATGTGGCATGGGGTCTATGTTACGTCATGTATGTGGCATGGGGTCTATGTTCACACATTAAATGCGTGAGTGTAGCTTCTTCGAGTTCTACCCTCACAAGCCACGACTTTCCGTAATTGTCAGCAGAGTAAAAAATGGTGGGCAAGATCGTATGAACATAGTTTGTATTATGTATATATGTATGAAGACATTTATATAGTACTTAAAACCTTTGTAGATTTATTTGTTGTGAAAATGAAATTTAAACATTTATATAGAACAACCTGTGAAAATGGAATTTGTATTTAATATAATTCAACTGCGTGTAATCAGATTTATATGTAAAGATTTGACTTTGTTCTTAATTAAGGAATTTGGTACTATATTAATTAAATAATCACATGTGTTGGTTTGTAGGGAGTAGCATATATATCAAACACGTTAACTCGAGTCAAATTATGCAAAATGTAAGGAGTATCAAAACAACACATTTGGTTTGAAAGGGACACAAGGCAATATTGAGGCCTTTTTTTTTTTACACATTGCCACTCATCAAGACAATCCAAACGTCTACCCAGATGTTCTTTTCCTTTTCTAGTCACCCGATCAAGTCAGATCTTTGACTAGAGTTACTTCCCTTTACGAAAAACCGTTATTTTGAAAATTAAAAAAATGGTTATGGAATCTCTGTTATGGAAAATACTGTGTACTGAAATAAAATTATAGTTTTAAGTTTTGAGTTTAACTTTCACTATAACAGTGTCGAAATATTCTTGCTTTCAAAATGAATTTGAGTGACAATTAAGCAAGACTGCCAGATGTCCCTTTAAGTAACTTGCTGTTAAAAGGAATTATATACGGTGAAAAAGTGAACAAATATATTTTTATCGATGCTATACTTATATAACAAAATGTATGTCCTACTTTCACTAGATCAAATTATTAAATAAATACAACTTTTTCGTATAAACCACGACTTATTAAGTTATATACATGTTATTTATTTTAGTTATATAGATTAGACTTTCTGTGTTGTATGGTTAGTGTTTACCTCGGTTGTAAATGTGTGTACAAAGTATAAGTAAGAGTCTGTAAAATATTTCAGTTAAATACATATACATGATAACTTATATGGAATCTATTACACTTAAAAGAAAACAATGTTGTTTCATGAAATTAATTTAATTATATTAATATTAAAGAGATAAATTGTTGTTTCATGAATTCTGGGGTTTGTTATTATTTTTACACGGTCTACACTTTTAAGCTCGACTTTTTTAAAGAAAAAGAAAGAGCTATTGCCATCACCACGTGATCGTCGTCTGCGTCAGCTTCTAAGTCCGGTTAAAGTTTTATATGTAAGCTTGTATCTCGGAAACTACTTTGAAACTTCACATATGTATGTATTCGGCATCATAAGACAACATCATAAAGTCAGGTTCTATAACTTATGCTTTTGTTTTAACAAAATTATGGCCCCTTTTAAACTTAGATGCAATGGTTAAAGTTGTGTATGTAAGTTGCGATTAATATAACATTGCATACACTAGTAAGTCATTTTACACATAATTAAATATCAACAAGGGGAATTAAGCGTTCACAACGTGTAAAGGTCCAGTTATAAAGGTTACTTTTCAAATATTTGTATACATCTGGTGCAAACATCGCGAATCTACATTAGTTACCATGGATGAAACACATTTCTTGAACGTTAAGTGTAGGCGAAGATAACACATCTGTATTATGGCAATATACAATGCCTAGAGGCAAATATGGTATGAACTAGAAACTAGTTTTATATATTTGATGCATTTACACGTAGAATAAGTATACACCTTCTCGTGTTTTGTATTACGAAAGAACGGGGTTTAATGGGAAATAAGAAATTTTTAATTTATGATAGACTGAGAGAGGGCCACCTCAAATGAAATAAAATATGAATATATCTGACTCCGAACTGGGATAGAAACGTAGAGATAATCGTTCACTGATGAGGCAACGTAAACATTTGCAGGTGGTCCGAGACTAGCTGTGAGAATCATTGATAGCTCTTATGGTCCTACCATAGAGCTATGACGCGGTCTACAGAAAATATTGATGGGTGTGTGGCACGTCTTCATCCGCATATTCCGACGAGGTTTCTGAAGGCCTCACGCAATGCCTGCCAAAACATTCGCCGGATTTCAATTGATTGCTCGTCCATATATATCACTCAGATAAAGACTATTTTTTATGTAGCGATTGTACATTTTCAGATACATACAATGGTATTGTTTTCGTTTCGGAACTGCTCTGAAATCTAGTACCGTATTTGGAAACTTATTTGTGACGCAAAGAGGTGTGGTAATTAAGGGTTTCAATTCAAATACGGTGGTTTTGTATGTAGTCATTGCGGGAACTTCAAAAACCTCGTTGGATAGTGATGATGGAGTCGTGCCGCCTACCCTCCTATATTTTCTATAAAACGCGTCATAGCTCTATGGTAATCTGTAATCGGCATACGAGTTATGATTCGGACAGCTGGTCCGAGATATGATACGCGGGCCTGATATCGTCTACTGTGGGTCACCTGCTAGTATGTCAACAGTATGGTGACTAAACGCTATTTGAACGACACCTCAGTCACACTGCTTTGATTGTAGCCCGACCTTTAGAACTGTAGAACCTCTGTATGATAAATCTACATATGTGACACTTTTATTTTTTTTAATGTTTTCGGAAATATTGTGTATCCATTTATATAGAAAAAAGGGTATAAAATAACATCGGACTGAGGGATTGAACTGCACTTATGCATGGTAACTGTATCTTTGACATGTGTCAACGAAACTATTTGCTATACGGGACCATGCCGCTATACAACTATTGGAGGTCATGATATATGCTTACATATTTGACGACTTCCGAGCTAGGCAAAAAATCACACATTTTTTACATTTTAAACACCTTTAAGATCGCCTGTGAATATATTTTCGAATTATATAGACAGGAGCAGTGTACGTGTCTAATATACTTAAAGAAAAAATAATATGATACCTAAATACTGTGTACTGAAATAAAATTATAGTTTTAAGTTAAGTGCACGTACAGATAATTGATGCACGCCCATGATATTTGATTATTAATACAGAGTTGCGTTTCTTTTTTCATTTAGTATATAATTATATAGGTACATCCTTTATTGTCTTAACAAATACATCATCATAGATGCCCGCTACTTAAATATCCTTCACCCTTTGACACACATCAGCTGCGCAACGTTTGAGTAGGCCCTGTAATGGAGGGATCATCTAATTATAATGCTCACTCGACATCGCTTACTTATGGTGACTGATTTCTGCCATTTGTCGTCTTTTCGTCTTTTCGTTATTTAGCCCCTCAAAAAAAATGATAGAAAGAAAGGACGACAGGACGAAAAGACGATAAATGCAGCGCGAAAAGACGGACAGAACGAAAAAACGAAATAAAGACGGAACGAAAAGACGACAGATTAGAAACGAAAAGACGACAGAAGGCCACACGAAATAACGAAAAGACGACAATATCAAATGGCGTATTTTTGCGGCTGAAGTGTCGTCTTTTCGCCCTTGAAATGTCGTCTTTTCGTTCTGTCGGTATGTCGTCTTTTCGTTCTGTCGTTCTCGCGTTGCATTTGTCGTCTTTACGTCCTGTCTTTTCAGAAATCAGCCACCACACTTACTGGCATCCGTACACAATTGTGTGCATGTGTCATACCACATTATAATAGGAACATTCCATGTCCTCATATCAATACAAGTTTTGTTTCCGGAAACTCCAAAAATGGTTGTCAAAGCTAAAACTGAAATGATTCTCTAAAAGCGTAGTAATAATATGCCGACGAGACCTTCGTTTAGTGAGGTGACCGTGGTCATCTTACGTGGAGCGGACGATTTGTTTTATACAGGGTTCCACTCGCACTTTCTTTGATTACGTTGAGCATTAATAGGCCCCTTTTTGCTCAGTTTTACACTTCCCCAACTCCCACACAGAGCATCCTGTCGCACTCATCTGGTGACGCTGTGATAGAGGGATGGTCACACACTTGTTAAAAGAAGTTATATTGAATATTGAGCTGGGTTTGAAATTCGAGCTGGCTCTGAGATCGATATTCGTTATAAACATACAAGGCATTTTGAGGGAGGTCTATCCTGCATGTGTCTATACGGCGTGGTATTCCGGTGTGGCAGTATAATAAAGTTTATAATTGAGCACTGATACACGAAGGCACCATCGGTGCGTGATATGACTTAAAGATTTTATTTCGATCTAAAATGTAAAACCTATTGAAAGTAAACATTGCAAGAAGTTCGGACGAAATTATTATATTTATTTCTCGAAAATCGGCAGTTCAGTTAAATGATACTTTAAAAAAATGCATCGCAAAACACTTGTTTACTCGTTCTAATATATCACCACAGGTGTTAGGCCACAGGCGTTACAAATTGAATGAAGTATACTAAAGTATCTCTAAGCATCAAACGTGTGAGACAAACTTTTAATCAGTTTATCTGAGTATCTTTGAAAACGACTTAGCCACGGACTTATTACATTTAAGTACAATAGAATAATGATGGACTGAGGGGTTAGAACATGTGGTATGATAAAACTCTCAGCCATGTTGATGTATATGTCTGTTTATATATCAACACAGTGACAGCTTCCTGTGCATACTTTTAAACTCTCTGGCCTAAAACTTAGAATGTGTGACCTACATATGAAAACTAGGTCAACAAGACGATAATAAGAAGGTCAAAGGGCCATCAGTATGTTAGTCAAAATCCATGAAGTGACTATATTAAGTGTGTGTGTGTGCGTGAGTGCGTGCGTGCGTGCGTGTGTGTGCGTGCGAGTCAATTAGTTTCAAACCAGACCAGTTATCTCATTCGGTAGAGCATCGGATCGGTAGTCCGAGAGTTCGGCTTCGAGCAGCGTTCCGGCTGCACACTTGCAATGTGACATGTTACGCCTAGTGGAAATTCAGGAACCACGCCTGTCAGCATGAATGTATGGAAGGTATTTAAACTCGTTTTGAACGCAAACAACCAAACGAATAAAAGCTCCAATAGTTGCGTAAACGGCAGTACATCAAATAAGACCACTACAGTTACGCCCCTTGCACCACTGAGAAATCATAGTTTGCTTAGACTTCAAAATGCCGTAGTAGACTATCCGTTCTGTCGTAGGTCTGTGGGTACTAAATAAGACAAGATGTGATTGGTGGAAAAACAAACTTATCCGAGACTAATGTTTACCAAAGTGAAGTCATGGATTGGATACAATATAACGATTGAAATATAACAACTTGAGAATTCACGCATAAATATGCTTCCTTTAAAATGGAACATTTAATATAGTTGTGTAGTCATTTTTAAAATTGACTGAAAAGTAAAAGTATTTACACTTCGATATTTGACGGGGAAAAAAATGCAGATATGGTGTGTGTGTGTGTGTGTATGTGTGTGTGTGTGTTTTTTGTGTACTGGGGGGTTGGTGGGGTGTGTTGGGGGGGGGGGGGAGGGGGGAGGGGAGGTCACTTTGGAGCTAGAATCGACTAACTTTTCTGAAGATTTAAAACCTATAAAAGTGACGCATTACGTGCCACTTGGATGAAAGTTTCATGAAAGGGGTGTCGTATCTACCTTACTGACAAGATCATACCAAAGTCCGTCGTAGCGTAGTCGACATTGTCGTACAGTAGAACATTCCGTCGTGGCGTAGCAGACTTTCTGGTAAGGTTTATGAACAAACCAGGCTCCGTCGTGCCGTAGTTACCTTTATAGTGCCATATATATTCTTGATGACGTAAAAGTGCTAGAGTATACTTGCTGACAATGAACTGAACTGAATTGGGGTTTTACGGCGCACCAACACAAGAAAGGTTATATGGCGCCAAACAGGGATGAACATGCCAGGCTCATCCTCCATTTACATCTAGATAAAATACGGAGAATGGGCCTAGAACCTTCTAACCTGCAGAACTGCAGAGTTGCTGCAAATTCTATTGTAGACACTCCATTTACGATGGAGCCACGTTTCCACATTTGCATATGCGGTGTCATGACGAAGACCTTGAATGAGCATGATAAAAAAAGACAAAATGAAGATGTAGATTTCGTCGTGACGTAGTAGATTCCGTCGTGCCATAGTAGACTTGCTGACAAGGAAATAGCTTATATTTATCCATTTGTGTCGGCTGTAAATGTAACCTCATACAGAGAGCACTGACACGTAAACAACAGACAGTCGACATCAGCCATATATGTATATAACATGTAGGTCTACCCAACACCGTACCAGTAGAGACCCTACTGGTACCATACATTCACCCACCCAACCACCCACTCCCATGTTCATACATTCACACACGCATCAGTTAAACTTTTTTGTTTTTGTTTTAATAGTTCACCAAATTAATACATTTTCAAGTTACTGGTTAACTCTTTTTAGTAATGCTGCCCATACATCCCCACATGAATAAGACGTCGGCGAATAGGGTAGTCAGTAGTTTGTATCAACTGTATGTCACTTATAATAATTTAATCGTTTTATCTGAGCATCAATTGAAAATGACTCAGCCACGAACCTTCGACAATACAATAACGCTGGACTGAGGGGTTAGAAAATGCCTTATGGTAAAGGTCTCAGACACATATGCTATCCAGGTGCCCGTCATGCACGAAAATTGCCCGGAGTGGCACGTGGGGTCTTCTTCCATCAATGGAAGCTGGAAAGTTGCCATTTGGTGAGACTATAAAATCCAATTCAACTCAGTTCCTTTGCAGAATTGTAAACTCTTTGACCTAAAATATTATGACCTAAATTTGAAACCTAGTTCAACAAGCTTATTAGCATTTCAATGTTCAGTCATCAACCTGTTAATCAACATCTTCGAAAAGATCATGCAGTGACACTATTTTATGTGTATGTCCATGTCGGTTATCGCGGTAAAGCATCGGAACGGTAATCCCAGCGTTCCGGACCGGTTGCACTTTTTTTTTTTTAAGCCCTATGCCATTTACACCGGGCGGAGATTCAGGGACCGTGTCTGTCGGCATAAAGGTACGGACGGTATTTAAACTCGTTTTGAACTAGAACAAGCTATCATAACCCTATTCTTATAATTACTATATCGCATGTAAGTAATTTATAAGTATAACGCAACTCTAATATTTCCCTAAAGAGATATTTCCCTAAAGAGAGAACAATACTTTTAGCTCAAACGGTAGTTTATCAAATAAGACCGCTGCAGTTACGCCCCTTGCACCATGAAGAAATTGTTATTTCGCCTCATCTTACATGTATATATATATACCCGATTCCGTCGTGCCGTAGAAGATCTGCTTATCCGTAACTCCGCACCAGCAGGTCAATCCAACCACCCACAAGTCCGCACCATAAAGTCCATCAACCCACCCATAACTCCGCACCAGCAGATCCATCCATCCATGCACCCACCCACCTAACCACCCACTTCTATGCTAATATATTCACACACGCATGCGAAACTCAGCACCACCAGGTCAATCCCCCCCACCCCCAATAACTCCGCACCATAAGGTCCATCCCCCAAACCATAGCTGCTCCGCACCAGCAGGTCCATCCATCCACCCAAATCACCCACTCCCGTACTCATTCATTCACATGCGTGCGTGCGTTACTCCGTACCACCAGGTAACGGTAATATGGTCATCCACCCACCCACTCCCATGCTCATTTATTCGCACACGCATGCATACCTCTGTTCAAGGTGGTTAAGTTACTCTATTCATACACCCACCCATCCAACCACTCCCATGCTCATACATTCACATACGTATGCATATCTCCGTACCAGCATGTACTGTACTAAGGCCAGTACCCAACCATCCAATCCCGTACTCATTCATTTACACACGTGTGCATTACTCTGTACCAGCAAGTAACGGTAATATCGCCACCCACCACCTACTCACTCCCGTACTCGTACATTCACACACGTTTGCATTACTCTGTACCAGCAAGTAACGGTAATATCGCCACCCAACCACCCACGACCGTACTCACACATTCACACATGTGTGCATTACTCTGTACCAGCAAGTAACGGTAATATCGCCACCCAACCACCCACGACCGTACTCACACATTCACACATGTGTGCATTACTCTGTACCAGCAAGTAACGGTAATATCGCCACCCACCCACCCACGCCCCTACACATACATTCACACACGTGTGCATAACTTTGTACCAGCAGGTAATGGTAAGATATAAATGAGACACTTGGTTTTATAACATTTATATAATACAATATATTACAAACAATTATTGTCCAAAAGTTGCTATATATATGAAATTTGCTAACAATAAAACTGTCATAGACCAATGAGTAAACAACTAATTAATGAGATCGATATATAAACATCGATATATAAACATCGATATATAAACAACACATTAATGAGATCGATTAACAGTCAATGGCATTGCAGTACACGTGTGCCACATAACTAAATTAGATTAAGCAATTTTAATGATTTTTTGTTTTCATGATGGTACTTTTCTACACACATTTTCATATTTAATAGATAACAACCATAACAAGCTGTATTATTAAATAACATTATACACAATATTAAGCAATGTATCTCTTATTTGACAGTGTATTTGGACGACATCGTGACTCTCTCTCTCTCACTCTATCTCTCATTAGTGCTCTCCGTAGCGGCTAAAGATAAATGTTAACAAGACAATAATACATGTCAGAAAACAAATCAAGACAGATCGAACTTTAAATTCAATATAGGTTAAAATAGCGGGAAATATAATTACATTGGTTATGTTGTAAACGAAACACTAGCATGTACACCAATACACAGCGGGTAGGGTTCTTGGCAGCCTTATAAATACATTACCATTAAGAGGAAGGTTTTGAGTTTAAACCAAGAAATACAGTACCAACATTTTTTTTGTCGTTTATGGCTGCAATTCAGTCGTCTAGTATTTGTACGAGTGCGAGGGTTACTACAGCTTGACTATTAAATAGTTCTTTATTGGATACATTGCTTAGTATTGTGTTTACATTGTATTGTTAACTATTAAATAATAAAGATATTATAGCAAAAATCTACGTAAATTTGGATGTTAAACCCCCGTAGATATAATACTAGATGACTGGACTTCGGCCATAGACAACAAAACAATTGTTGGTACTGTATTTCTGGATCTGACAAATGGCATTAAATTTAGTTTTATCATACTATATTGCTACAACAGTTGAACATGTATAATGGACACTTCTTCACTTTCCTGGTTTTCATCCTGTTTAAATAACAGAAACTAGCAATGTCACGTTTCTCAGAGTCTTCACCCTTCGTATCTGAAGTACCACAATGATCTGTCTTAGGTCCCTTATTAAGTTTAAAGGGACACATGTTAGGTTTAATGGGCCACATGGTCCTTTATTAGGTTTAAATGGCCACATGGTCCTTTATTAGGTTTAAAGGGCCACATGGCAATCTTGATTTTTTTTAAAAACTTACGGCGTCTCGTTTGTTTTTCTACATAACTTGCCATTGTTCAACCATTAATATTAATTATAGGATTAATATAAAATATTAATATAAAGCAAATTATGTTTGCATATAATTGACTGTTGAGAATATTGTACAAATATATAGAATAAGAAGAACAAATTAAACTCCTTTTTTTAAATATTACTTTATGTAACCTGGTTTAACGTCAAAATGATACTGGATTAATAGTAATAAACCAAGGCGCTACTTTCAATCCTTGATAAAAACGTCAAAATTGCCATGTGTCCCTTTAAACTTGCCTCTATCTATCGATAATTCTGTTATGGAGATTGTTGCAGACGATATCACACTTCATCTCTTGCAAATTCCCACAAACTTGACCTTGTCAAATTGAACACATTATGCGACATCAATCGAATGTCTATCAATGCAGCAAAAACAAATCTTCTAAGAACACAATTACTCGTTTTTATGACAATGCTCCTTCTGTTCGATACAAAGATGAAACCATTAAGTGTAGTCTCAAAGAAAAATAAATTGTTGTTACAAATGACAACACTCTCTCTTGGAATAGCTAGACTCGTTCATATTTATTACAATGTGAGCAATTACCAGAATGCAAACCCTGCTTTGCATCGTTAACGGTCAAACATATCTTGTTTGAATGTGACTTTGATCCGATGCGGCAAAGATACTACAGTGTTAATACTATGAAAGAGTTATTTGATAATATAGATTTTAGTCTTGTTTTAGATTTTGAAAGAATTCAGACTTTATAAATTATTATAATATGTTCTTATATATATTTACTTGTTTATACACCCGTTGACGGGTATTTGTTGATTTACATTAATAGTTTATATTACTACCATATCATCCTTATTTGTAAATAGTTTTATCTTTATATATTTACATTAATTTTTAATTACTACTTCATTTCCTCATCTTTCATCAGTTTTTGCGCACAATATGACCTATTTATGTGTCGACGTGCCGTAAAACACCATTCATTCATGCATTATCTCGCATTAAGATCTACCATTCTATACCTGCGCAAATTGTTTATTAATGCTTTCATATAACGTTTTAAATAGAAAAAAAGTTTCTAACAATTCAAGTATTCGTTTATTTATATTTATTCTTTTAAATATGTCGTCAACTGTGTCCAATAATGTCTTCAAAGACATTCATTTCCTTCAGTAGTTTATCAAATCTCATACCGTCGGTTCATAGCGCTCGATTTATTTCTCATTGTCTTTTTACTATACATCGTTGGTTTGTAGCAATCGATTTATTTCCAATTTCCATTTACTATACACCGTCGGTTTATAGATCTCGATTTATTTCCCAAAGCCATTTACTATAAATCGTCGGTTTGTACTGTTCTCGATTTATTTCATATTGTCTTTTACTATACATCGTTGGTTCATAGCTCTCGATTTATTTCCCATTGTCATTTACTATACATTGTCGGTTCGTAGCTCTGTAATTATTTCCCACTGTCTTTTACTATACATAATCGATTCATGGTTTTGATTTTTTTCCATTGTATTTTACTATACATCTTTAGTTCGTAGCTCTTGATTTATTTCGCGTTGTCTTTTAATATATATCATCGGTTCGCAGCCCTCGATTATTCCCCATTGTCATTTGCTATACATCGTCGGTTCATATCTTTCGATTTATTTCACATTGTCATTTACTGTACATCGTCTATTTGCTTTCGATCTATTTGCTATTGTCCTTTACTAAAGTTCGTCGATTCATAGTTTTCGATTTATTTCCCATTATCATTTTCTATAACTCGTCAGTTCTTACCTCTCGATTTATTTCCCATTGTTTTTAACTATATATCGTTGGTTTGTAGCAATCGATTTAATCCCATTGTCTTTTACTATACGTCGTTGGTTCGTAACAATCAATTCTTTCCCCATTGTCATTTACTATGCATCGTCGGTCCATAGCTCCCGATTTATTTCCCATTGTCTTTTTACTATACATCGTTGGTTCGTAGCAATCAATTTATGTACCATTGTCCTTTGCTGTATATTATCGGTTCGGTGCTCTCAATTTATTTACCATTGTCATTTACCATACATCGTCGGTTTGTACTCCTCTCGATTTATTTCCCATTGTCTTTAAAGCTACACAATCCCGATAAAAGGCACACTAGAACTGAACAAATATAACGGTTATTACGCATGTTGTACTAAGTGATTACTGTATACGTGTGGGTTCATATATACAACATGCGCACCACCTAAATTCACTAAATATTAATGAGATAAGGCGGTACTGTATGAGACGCTTCAGGTACTTTGTGAATCGGCCACTGGTCTTATAACGGGTATAAAAGTGGATTTTAGCAGACGGCATTTTACCACCGAACTGATGAGACCAATCTTCAGTAGAAAGATCTAATAGGAAATACAAGTCATTAGAAATTGAAAAGAAAGCTATATATGTACTTACTCAAACAACCTTATAAGTCCATATTTATATATAATCCAAAACAATACCTATAATTAAACGTAGCCTTTCCAACTATCGCGTTGCATCAAAGAAACTATTATATACAAATAATCCTCCATTTTTATGTGTATGTGTGTGTGTGTGTTTGTGTGTAGTGTATATTGACTCAAAACACAAGGGAGACATTGTTTATCGAAATTGGAATATTGGTAGAGGCTCGTAACTAATGGTAAAGATGGAGATATAGTATTTGTTATGTGAAGTTATGCATGCATGGTTTACACATATTAGTAGATTATAAATCAACATAGTTTTAATGAATTCCTCTTAATTTATGCATGAATTGAAATTTTGAAATTGAAAATAAAATGGATAGAGAGACACAGAGAGACACAGAGACAGAGAGAGAGAGAGACAAAGAGAGTCAAAAAGAGGGAGAAGGAAAGAGAGAAAGATAGAGAGACATACACACACACAGAAAGAGAGATACAGAGAGAGAAAGAAAGAAAGCGAGAGGGAGGGAGGGAAAAAAGTGAGAAAATGGGAGAGAGGAGAGAGTGGGGGAAGGAAGGAGTGGGATGGAAGGCATTGCGATAGAGAGAGAGTTCCTATATAGTCTTATAAACATAGGCGTAAGAGCCGGAGGACTCCACACCCCAATGTTTCGGGGTGGGGCCCAATATTGATGTTTTCACGAAACAAAAATAAATGCAACACACATGTATGAATTGGCAATCTGAACATTAAAATTCTGATTGATAATATTTCAAAATCGAAGAAAATATGAAAGATGTCAGCTTCCGTCTGTAAGACAGGGTAAGTGTTAACTAAAAACCGAAAGTTTTAGCATAACAATTATGTTCAAATACTTGTAATTAGCCTTTCCTAATTTTATTGATTTGTAAAGTAATTTTGAATGAAAACTGGCCCGTGACAAGCCCTGAAATTTAATCGAGGCATATCCCTTATGTTGGTGTCCAGTGCCAATCTCCAACCTAGATTTTGTTTTAATTTCCTTCAATGTGTTGCATTTGCCCCCGGGTACTTATAGTTATACTAGTATATAGTTGTTTTTATGTAAAGTATGTACGTTCCCAAAATTCAACCAAGGCAAATACCTCTGTGTGCCCCAGTGTAGCTTCGGACCTGGAAAAGCAATATGTTGAAAAGCAATGGTTTATATTCACGGTGGACAGACGTAAAGGACACTGGCTGATCAAAACAGTGTTACCTTGATCCCGGTTACTCATGTAAAGGACCCTGACGGGTAAAAACACGTAAACTATTAAAACAATTTTGCTGAAAAATAACTACTTTTGCTCGGAATCATTGGTCCTTTCGACATTAATGAGCTACTTTATCCCAGTTTTGCAAAGCTGGGTGTACGAGGTCCAAACGGGGTTTATAATATTTCGAGATAAAATAGATCATCTTGTTTCTTGTGTAGTAGAAAAAAAAGCATAGGCCCAAACATCACATTCTTCAATTTTCTTTCCATTTCCCACATCTTATTTACGATTTAGATGGTATTTGTCTGATCCGGAGAACTATTTCTTCTCTACACAAGGCCAGGGCCCCTATGAATATGCATACAGTGAGTGGGATGAGTTTTTATCTCTTTTATGCGAATGAACACCCAATTAAAATGACAGCTGACGCTCTCTCTGTCTGTTAGCGTAGTGATACATTTCGTCAGTGACGATCTGTTGCGGCTTCTTGCGTGCTCGAATTTTGTCGCCTGCTAAGGACTAGGGTTTGAAAAGCCCCTAGTCCAAAAACGACTAGATATGTTCCCCTGTTCGAAATATCTCGGTCTGATATCAGCGGTGGAAGATAAAGCTGCGACATTTTCAATTGGGTGGGGTTTATGCGGGGGTCAACTTATGGAAAAAAACAATGTGCTGAGATATTTTAAAGATTTTTACATTTAACGAGTTTTCACCCTCCAAACATTGGCGAGGAACTCGTACACTTCAAGGGCGCTGGCGTGGTCTACTTGATGGCACGTTGCATTTGACCCGGATGAAGCCTTATCGCCGCAAGTCTAACATTGAGTAAAACATGTTCCTTTATTCTCGTCCATCGGATTGGTATGTACACCGGTTCTGTGTTTCGGAGTCTATCCCTGGAACAATTTGCTCAAAGGAAAATATATTCGTAAGTAAGATTAGGGCAGCTTCTCGGATTTGTATGTATCCTTCCTTTCGTTTGGGCGACCGGCTATAAATATTGTTTTATTCTCAGATACGCTGTGGTTCGTTTTTTTCCCACTATTTTATATCTTATTTGACGCTGACATGTTGATGATATAGTCTGAATCCTTATATCCTCTCGTCCCTACTTTTTCATTTGATTGTTGTTGTTTTTGTTGTTTTTTATGCATTGTGTTTAGTTTTTTTAATTTTCGGATTTTTACAGAGAGTGTGTACACAGCTGCGTGCTCTAAGATAATGCCTTTTGAATAAACTTATTTGTTTTAAATATTGAATGTTGTTTAACGGATCATCAACACAGTATAGGTTATTTAGAGCCGCCCCAGAGAGAGAGGAAGGATACCTAGGAATCCGGGAACCGTGCCCTACTCTTATTATCGAATAGATTCCTATGGTTCTTTAACGTGCTCGGAGGACAGACCGATACACGAGACCGCCCGGTTTACGTCCCCATCCGACAGACGAGGCTAAGGGAAAGTGTCTTGCCCAAGAACACACCGACGAAACTCAGTGACACCACGGAGGAATGAATCCGAGGCCTCCGGTTACAAATATAAAAACTGTGTGAGGTCATTGTCGTGTAAAACGGCGACAAAAAACGTCATGCAGCGCGCTGCGGGGAAAGTAAGTTTGGTTAATGTCTATTGCGGGCCCATAGTTTATTTTAGGGTACTGTCGACGGAAGACAGGTCGTGAAGAGAGAATTATCTCAAGGCGCAAATGTATATACACGATGGTAGGTCCGGAGTACATTTGTTTAGTATTGTACCTTGTACGACATAGATGTATTTAGCCAAACTCACCACCAGATTCTATCACTATAACAAGATCACACCCTCTACATTCACTATTGGGCTGTTCTTTTTTTATTTTCCATCATGCTGTCGCATGAATGATTTTAGTAACGGTGGTTCTGAGTGGTGAGGCACTGTTTCAAGTTCACCGCTACGGTCGTGGGTACGAATCCAGCTCGTTTCCAGATTTCATGAGGCATGCAGTACTTGTCCTACTTATGAAAATGGGGATGGTCTGCCTTGCCTCCCCCACGAAAAAATCGACCATCATATATAACCTAAAATGTGCTGAAGATGACTTAAAACACCGTGTAACCAATAGATGCTTTTTTTTATTTTTTGTTTTGGTGGAGCCATAGTCCCGATCGTCGTTTTCTCTTTAATCTGAAGGTATATAGAAAACAATCTATCAACCAGGATCCGGTGCCAAAGACACAGATTGTGTCCGTTGCCAGAATCTCAAGCATTTTTACAAAGCAACCAGGGTCCGGTTCTCTGAAATTTAGACATGATGTAAATATTTGCAGATTTTTAGACTAAACAGTTATTTTTATTGAACAACAGCAGTTGCAAACCAGTTTGGGATCACATTAAATCAGTCAGAGAGAACATATGGAAGTTTGGCTTTTTAAAGTCATCAACTTTGTATCGACCGGTTAAGAGTAAGCTTGTTAGGAATTATTCTACATTTGTTGTACATAAGAAAATGCATTTCGAAGGATATGATATTCAAAAATTCCGTCGCATAATTTTCTTTCTTATACATACGATACTGTATCTTTATGTTCGAACTTTTTGACACCAGTTTCCATTTACCAACCAGGGTCCGTTACAAGTGCAACCATAATCAAGGTAACGCAGTTTTGAGCAACCAGGGTCCGTTACGTCTATCCACCGTGATATTAGCAGTCTTCGCGAATGAGCATATGTATGTAAAGTAACTTAATTAATACGACATTGTTAATCGGCCTCCGTAGCACAATAGGTTAACGCGCTGTCAGTATCCTTTCGTCGTTGCGGACGGGGTTCTAGCCCAGGCCTTAGCACTTTTAAAAAAAAAAAATTATGAATTTTCTTTTTTATGAAGAAGTAGTATTTATATGCCTTTAAAATTCGTCAGATTTAAATTTTAACAAACATATGCATAACAGCTCGCACACAAGCACGGTTTAGGCACGCACCCACAAAAGCTCGCACGCAAGAGCGATCCATTTTTTTACGAATTGTGACTCTTATTATTTTCCCCAAGAAGCTCCGGAATTGAAAAGTGCAACTGAAGGATAGACGGATGGGCGACCTTCATGTGTATACCCCTTCCTCACATCCTGAAAACTACGATTTGCGAGAAATAATATTGCTGGTCTGTTTCCAACAAAAGAAAATTCCATATATATAACTTAATTTGAACAATATCCTCCGAGTGTCTCATTGTAAACAATAATTTCTCCCTGTCCCGTGTCAACACTTGAGCATGTTTTTCACGTTACATACTATTGGCTACTGATACACGCTCTCTGTATATGTATACATGTATAATACGTGTGTGATTTTGGATTATTTGAAGGATATTTTAGGAAATAAGTATATACAATATATGGATCAAATGTGGAATACGCGGGTAAGTGTTTATAATTCTCTACATAGTGATGTATTTACGTTTTTACTTGTTCCCTTTCGTTCAACTATACAAACATGTATATAGTTACATTGCACGCCATTGAATATCCTCATCGAGTTGAATAGTCTGTAGTTATCGGATATCTGAGCAAATTGCTATATAAACGTTTAGGTTTATATACCCGTAATCACTGGGTGGTACAATTTCAAAGTTACCTAAGCGTTTAGCACGCCTATTATGCAAATGCCTCGATATACGCTATGACAATATACCAGTCTAAACAATGTAGACAACACAACCAGCAAAGAACTTCATCTATAGGCGTTCTTATGTTTAAAACAACTTGAAATTGTATTATTTTATCGGGATTGTGTAGCTTTAACTGTTATCGTCGGTTCGTAGCCCTCGATTTATTTCCCATTGTCTTTTACTGTACATCGTTTGTTCGTACTCCTCTCGATCTATTTCCCATTGTCTTTTACTGTACATCGTTTGTTCGTACTCCTCTCGATCTATTTCCCATTGTCTTTTACTGTACATCGTTTGTTCGTACTCCTCTCGATCTATTTCCCATTGTCTTTTACTGTACATCGTTTGTTCGTACTCCTCTCGATTTATTTCCCATTCCATTTTACTATACATCTTCGGTTCGTAGCCCTGTTGCCTTTTACTATTTAACTGTCGTTTTGTGCGTTTGACTTTCTTATCAGTACGTATTTTATAGATTAAATTGAACGAGCGAAGTGTATTCATTTAAGGAACATTATGCTGTTTGTGACATGTTTGTAAAACAGATATGTGCATCGTAACAGTCAAGTATATACCACGACATCTCTTATAAGACCACCGATGTTACGAACATTTACATGTCTTATCCAGTCTTTTTATTTAAGTTCATGCCATTGCAGTATAAGTAACATCTTATTTGACATAGTTTGGATGCTACGAAACACGACTGCGGATGAGGTGTTATCTTTGGTATCAGGCGGCTATGAAGTAGAGGTATAATTGTTACATCTTTCGAACATGTCACGATGCCATATTCTCACCGCTAATGGTCCTACATCACACTGACATTTTATGTATTGACTCTTTCACATTGTTGTTGCCGTTGTTATAGTCAATGTAAAATATCACTGCTTGCATCTTTTATCGAGCACATGGACACCTATGATCATTACCTTTCTATATTAATTGATCTATAGCAGAGCAGCTTTTATTTTACCACACTGTACCGAATAATAAGTAGCTGTATTCTGCTTTCACGAGGCTCTTCCTAGATATGATCAGTTTTACCACCGTTAGAAGACAACGTACAGCCACTTATCTGGATCTCACAATGACGTGACGTCGACGGCTGTTATCTCTTTGTTGATATAATTTCTTCAGTCAATATACCCATGATCCATTGTTTCTAGTGTTTAACTACATGCATACCGACTCATTACGTTGGTGCGGTAACTTCTAGATGTAATCCTCTTGCACGTTGTAATTTGACTTATTATCTGACAGTGTTACTTGGTAGCCACATGGACATTTGACCGACGTATTGCTACTTGTAAATTCTACAGTCATAGAACATTTGCTGCACTCCACCTTACAGAGTCGTCGAATGTTGTAGGCTTCATAACCGTGGGAGAAGGAGAACCCAATGTTAAACTGGACACGTTCTTGGGCAAACGATTTGGAGTTCATTTTAAACCGAACAGGAACGAAAAATACACGAACGTAAACATTGTTTTCATTGCCAAGATCCAAGCTGATGTAACCTGCATTTGGGTTATCATTTGGTGGTGAGATGGTTCCTTTTAGCAATGCCAGTTGATCAGGGTTGATTATGCCCGGTTCATCCTTTACGTGCGTGTCTGTTTTTCCATAGAATCGAGTTCTATATACTAAGCGCCGTATTCCAGAACCTGTTCCAAACCATTCTCTTGGGTACTTTAACCGTCCTTGGTAATGCGTATGCTTGATAACTTCATCTTTCAGTTGCTGCGCATCAATTAGCATCGGTGTACTACCTAACGAGTTTTCACCACCGAAGCCAAGAATACTCTTAAGGACAAAGAGATAGAATCGAGATTGGGGCGTATGAATTTTTTCATACCATCTTTGGACATGTACCAGTACACTTTCTACTGAGTAGGGTTCTCTTATCATTTTGTTCCGAATCGCAATTAGCCATTCCCTATAGTCCAATTCTAGGAGTTGCATCGAAAAGTCAACTCCGTTCTCATGTACATCAGCAAAGTTTTCTTCAAACTTCGACACAATGTCGTTGATATGCATTTCGTTTTCTATGTCTTCCAAAACTCCGTAAATGTTCTCTTTGCCAAATTGCAGTTTTAAAGTTGCAATTTCAAGTCTACGTGTTCGTATTGGATCATTGTGTCTTGTTCGGACCATCCCTGGTGTCCAATTATCGTTTTTAAACAATGCATTGTACCACTGCTGGTAACCCCAAATCGACTTATCGATGTCGTCTGGGTCTAGGGAGCTAAACAACTCTAAGAAAAGGTCATCAATTCGATTGATGCATTCCACTGCAAAAATACTGACAGGCGAGTCGTTTTCTTCGATGAATTTTATGATGTCCTGATAGCCACCCCTTCTATATATAAAGTCGCAAAACATCAGACATGTACCTATTTCGTTTGTGTAAGCATACGTGTTTGAATTTGTCTCTGGACTGTATTCCTTACTCTTCTGAAAATAACCGCAAGCTGTTTGTACTAGTTCAAGAAGTTTGTTTGCAACTTCAGCAAACTGGTCAAGGCTGGTTTTTTGCTGCGGTCTTTGGCTTATATTCCAACCCGTGAATTTAGCAATCCGACGACGGAACATCTTCCCATACATGAAATACGTTATTGTGTAAGTATTTCGCATATAGTACGGCATTTCTTCGATGCTGATGTCTTTTGACTGACGCTTGCATATCTTCAACGCCTTTTTGAAACACCTTTCAGCCTTTTCTTCTTCTTCAGGACGAAAGATAGCGTACAGACGACCGAAGTGTGCAAAGAAATGTGGGTCCTGTGAGAAAGATTTTGTAAGCTGTTCCATTACTGTGAATCTCTCTTGATATGGTGCTCTCGAGCTCAAGTCTTGAAGTAGTTGAGATACGATCTGCTCATGTCTGTTCTCCGGGATTGAATGCTTTGGAAAGGTATCTCTAAGTATGAACGTTTTTGCCAATACCTTTGTGATATTAGATCCATATTCGCTTTCTTTTTTGGTTTCAGCCTGTTTTATGAAATAAATAGAAAATTGCTCGAGACGTCGTTTTGCTTCAATGCAAATATTTTCTGTTCTCTTGCTCTGTCTTTGCAATGGCCATGGCAGAATCTGCTCGAGTATTTCTTTTGCGATATAAAAGTGACTTATCCGAATTACATTTTTTCTGTTTTCTGTTGTGTCTTTCACGATAAGACTTTTCATGATTGGAGGAAAGTCATTTATTGTCGGAACTTTGTTATCACCACCGATTCCGAGCATTTCAGAAAAGAATTGTGCTGGTATTCCTATTTGTCCATAAAAGTAAGCCAGTGAAAGCATCCCAAGCGCTCGTTGCCATGGCTCTAGTTCTTTCGAAACCGACTGAAGTTGGAGATATCCTCTTACATAAGCCTCGATACCTTTGAATTCATACGCAAAGGCTGCTAGACCAAACTCGAAAACTGAGACTGTACCTCCTTTTCGAGCGTGCTCTGCAAGTATTTTGATGTTGTTTTTCTTCTCCTCACAATTTTCGCATTGGTTTGCAAATTTGGTGGCTATGATGTTTGCTTCTTGTACTGTAAGCGTGCTTGGCAACCAAAATATATTTGGGTCTGACCATCTGTGCATGGGATATGGATAACGCTTCACATATAAAACAATCAGCTGAGCTTTTTTCCGACCATGGATCAAATTCTCGACCTTTTGCTCCTCTTCTCCATCCATCATAAGTAGGATAGGCTGACATGTCTTTTCATACAAAAAGTCCAAGCGATCTCTGAGGTCGTCTAGCGATGCACCAGTACGAAGTTTCGCCTGAGCGCAAGGTATTTGTTTCCTCATTTCCCATAACACTCTTTGTGCGAGTGTTGTTCCACCGCTTCCAGGAGCGTGATAGACAGTAATGCAACCGGATGCAAATCGTTTAATAAACTGGTTCTTTATTGCTGTCGTTATATTCTCAAGACAATGTCTCTCAGCATCGAAATGTCCGGCTCCAAACTCATACCACATAAACCAAGGCAGTGTTCCGCCTTTGAAGAAATTGTCACATTCGTCGTTTAGCATTTCATTTGTGAAAAGTGATGAGTCATGTTGTTGATCTAGATACAAGACATCAAGGTCTTCTTCAAGCCACGCTACCCGCTTCACATCTATTTCAATTCTTTTACTTGTTTCTAGGGCCGGGAGCTGGTACATACATTGGTCATATTGCGGCGCTTTATTCTGACAGCTAGATATTGTTCGACACAACTCTTCTAGTTTTAAACGGACTACAGTTATCTTGTCTTCGTACTCTCGAAGTAAAAGTTTCAAATACATCTGATCATCTGAGTCTCGATCTTGCTCGCCGTCGACTACAATTATATGCGGTCCAATTTCTTTGTCTAGTTTTGATAATAATCTGTTGATGAATTCTTGGATGGTAACTGTAGACGGCCATATTACAATGACTCGGTATTTAGTGTAGGTTTCCTTAAATCTTTTTAGCTTATTAATGATAGCTTTCATTCCGTTATTGACGTGGTTGTCCCTTTTCCATTCTCTAAAGGTTTTTGACGGTTTCGAAAATTCTCTAGATCCTCTACAAAATACCCAATGCGTACTGTTGTCAGCAATTTTGTTCAAATTGTATTCGTCTTCAATACAGTTTATATGAAGAGACCGCTTTGTCAACCGCTCAATCTTATCTTCAACAACGGATAAGAGACCCGTAGTTCTACTGTTTGGATCGAAGTCGAAAACAGTAGTCCATTCCACCAGAGACAAATATTCTAAATACTTTTGACGCTCAATTTCTCCAGATATTAGAATAAAGTGACCGTCGTTAAACTCATTGGTTGCAGAGAGAAATTGTTCAGTTTGCATTTGCTTGTTTTCCGAGACATGTTCTTTGGTCGGAATATCTGTTCTTGTGTTTTGGGTTTGTATATTGATATTGAGGTTATTTACTAATTTGATGTTCGTATTTGAATGCGAATGTTTCATAATGTCTGATTTATTTCCCCTTTCTCCAGCTGCAACTTCAGCATAGGAACGCCCCTCTGTTGTTTTAACCGGTATCGTTTTGTTGCGTATAGACGCAGCATTTGGCAAACTTTGGTCTGAAATTGCAAAAACAACTACAAAACGTATAACAAAAACAACATATAGAAATAGGATAGTGGACCGTGTGGTTTACGTGCATGGGCAATCTTGTCCATAAGTGATCCCTTATGAATGTTTTATATTTTGGTTAAAATATGTAGCATAATATGCTATAACCAAGAGGCCCAAGAGGGCCTGTGGACGCTCTACTTGCTAAAGATATTTTTTATGTATAAGGGGCCATAACTCTTTCAAAATCATTCAACCGCAATCGACTAACTTTTCAGAAGATTTAAAACCTATAAATAATAAAAGTGACGTGTGGTTTACGTTCATGGGCAATCTTGTCCATAAGTGATCCCTTATGTATGTTTTATATTTTTGTTAAAATATGTAGCGTTCTATGCTATAACCAAGAGGCCCAAGAGGGCCTGTGGACGCTCTACTTGCTAACGATAAAGCTTATGTATAAAGGGCCATAACTCTTTCAAAATCATTCAACCGGAACATGGCGATGACATACGCAACTAGGCTTGGTACTGATCATCCCTGCCAAGTTTCGTTGAAATCCAGCCGGAGAACTAATCTGATCAAAGTTAGTGTATTAAAAACTTTAAGGGGTTATAACTCTGCCAACATTCTTTCAGCCAGAACACGGCAATGACAGGTGCAACTAGGCTTGGTACTGACCATCCCCACCAAGATTCAATGAAATCCGGCAAGGAGTTCGGAAGAGACTAATCTGAAAAAAGTTTGTCTATTAAAATCTTAAAGGGCCATAACTCTGCCAAAACTCATTTAACCAGACTATGACAATGACATGCACAACTAGGCTTGATACTGATCATACTTGTCAAGTTTCGTTGAAAACCAGCTAGGGGTTCAGGAGAACTAGCCCAGAAAATGTTTGTGTATCAACAATCTTTAAAGGGCCATAACTCCGCCAAAAACCTTTAAACCGGAACGCGACGATGATATGCACAACTAGGCTTGGTGTTGATCATCCCTGCAAAGTTTCGTTGAAATCTAGTGAGGGTTCAGAAGAACTAGTCCAGACAAATGTTGCGTATTAAAAACATTTAAAGGGCCATAACTGTGCCAAAAATCAATCAACTGGAACACGGAAATGATTTGCACAACTAGACCTGGAACTGATCATCCTTAAAAAGTTTCGTTTAAATCCGGCCAGGGGTTCAGAATAACTAGTCAGGACAAAGTTTGTGTATTAAAAGCCTTTAAAGGGCCATAACTCCGCCAAAATCATTCAACCGGAACACGGTGACGATATGTACAATTAGACTTGGTACTTACCATCCCTGAAAAGTTTCACTGAATCTGGCCAAATGAAGGCCTTTTCGTCTTAATGAGGCCACAATATAGCATATTTCAGAAAATCAAGGGCCATAACTCCTGTGTAAATGGTCCAATCTGGCTTGTTTTCGGAGCTTTCATTGATATTAACAATCTTATAAAGTTTGGAAAAGATCGGATGCAAATGAAGGCCCTATCGTCTTAACGTTACTGGTCCAATCTGGCACAGTTTGGTAAAGATCGGATGAAACATGAAGGCCCTATCGTCTTAACGATGCAAAATATAGCGCTGCTGGCTCTTGGTTTTTTTGCTCTAGCCGATGATGAGCAAATTCAAGAATAACAAATGTCTAAAATATCTGTTAATTTCTTAATGTGAAAGAAATTCTAATTAAAACAAAGGTCCAAAATTTTGTAAAACAAATTGCAGAATCGAAAAACCATTAATGCAGAGGCACATCATAACATCACGTGTGAACTGTAAGTTAGGTGTAATAACAATCCATGAAAAGTGTTAAAGTGAAAGCCACATGAAGTTCATTATGGAGTGAAAACTCTAAGTCAAATCAAAATAATGGGCCGTGATTCTGTAATACATCAACAATTTGTGATGTAGAAGGACATAAGGTAATCAGTTGTTACGTGTACTTGAAGTTTGGGAACAATCAATTCGAAAATGTTTGAGAAAAAATGTGCTAACAGGTCATTATACAATATTAGAGTGGAAAATTCTAAGACAAACACAGGACCATTTGAAGTTTGAGAACAATCAATTCCAAAATGTTTCAGAAAAATGTATTAACAGGTCAGTATACTATATTAAAGTGGAAAATTCTAAGTCAAACAAAGGGCCATAATTCTAAAATAAATTAGATAATCAATGATGGATAATGTACAGGGACAAAATGTCATCAGTTGTTATGTGTATATTAAGTTTGGGAACAATCAATCCGAAAATGATTGAGAAAAAATGTGTTAACATGTCATTATGCAATATTAGAGTGGAAAATTCTAGGTCAAACAAAGGGCCATAATTCTGTAATAAATTAGGCAATCAATGATGGGTGATGTACAGGGACATAAGGTCATCAGTTGTAATGTGTACATGGAGTTTGGGAACAATCAATTCGAACATGTTTGAGAAACAATGTATTAACAGGTCATTTACACAATATTAGAGTGGAAAATTCTAAGTCAAACAAAGGGCCATAATTCTAAAATAAATTAGGCAATCAACGATGGGTGATGTACAAGAAGGTCATCAGTTGTTATGTGTACACGACCTTTGGGAACAATCAATTCGATAATGTTTGAGAAAAAATATGTTAACAGGTCATTATACAATATTATATTAATAGACAATATTGAAGTGGAAAATTCTAAGTCAAACAAAGGGCCATAATTCTGTTAGGCAATCAATGATGGGTGATGTAGAGGGATATAAGTTTATCAGTCGTTATGAGTATATGAAGTTTGGGAACAATCCATTCAAAAGTGTTTGAGATATACAAGTATTAAAAATGTGTTAGGCGACGGGACACAAATGTGTGACGGGACGCGACGAGACGGGACGGGACTGGACGTTGGGGACAACGTAATTCCTATATAGCACCCTCTTCACTTTGTGAAAGCGGGGATATAATAAGGTCACATTTAAGCAAGTTAAACTTAAATAGCCTTTAAAGCAGCTGGACTGCAGAAGAGTTTTATAATGAATCGTTCTTTGAATATTCTGCAAATTACATTGTTTAGAGATTTTCATCAAGAAACTAACAAGAATAACATTGTTATGTCAGTTAATGAACTCTTTAAAACACACTATAATGTTTCAACATTGATATTGTAATGTAGGCCTACCAGTGTCCGTTTGTTGAGCTACGACCCGATTCGGTAAACCGCATAATTCAAACTGCTGTACTTTCTGCACTATGTGCACATCTATATTTGGTAAACCACCTGAAAGATATATCATTCACAATCAATTATATTGGTTATTGAATTTGTTCGGAGAAATATTACTTGGGACGAGTGGTTATGACATAGGACGACCAACTAATTAATAAATGGCTGGATTGTAATGTGTTGTTTCTATTGCACTGTTTGTTTTTCGTTTTGAGTGGATGATGATTAGTATGGCAAACCAACGTAGTATTTATTCTTAAACAAAATATCTCTGTAAGATAGTAAAGTATCTTTTTAAGGTAGAAAGACGTATCTTTAAAGTAGAGAGAAAACTATTTAAACCAGAAGTATATCTCTTTTAGCTACAGCGGTTTCTCTATTACAATGATATCTTGTAACGTTAAGAGATATCTCTTTAGCTTAAAACTATATCTCTATATCTTACCGATATCTTTCTAACGTTCAGAAATATCTCTCTGGCTTTAGGATATCTTGTTTAAAGAGATATCTATTTAAGGTAGATATATATATTTCTAACATTTAGAGCTATCTTGTTTACGAAGAGAGATATCTCTTTAAGCTAGAGATATATATATTTAAATCATCACACAGAGAGATATCTCTCTAATGCTAAATTATTAACACGGTCTTTTCTAAAAAATAAAAAGATATATCATATCTTTTTATATAAGTTGCAAATCTGTATATATCGATGCTAGAAATGTAAGTCAGCCTTTCTTTCCAACTATGGTTAATAATATGTATCCTGAAGAACTTCAGCTTAACAAAGCTAATATATCTGATAATAACGCTTCTTTTCTTGATTTAGATCTCTCGATGATTGAAAATGGCGAAATAATTAGCAAAATCTATGACAAGAGAGATGATTTTGACATTGTTAATTATCCCTACTTGGATGGGGATGTTCCCCGAACAACTTCTTATGGGGTGTATGTGTCTCAACTTATTCGTATTTCAAGAGCTTGTACTCGAGTTGAGGACTTTAATATTCGTAATCTTTGTATAATTAGAAAGCTACTCAATCAGGGTTACCGTTACCATAATTTTCGTAAAACCTTTGCACAATTTTATTATCGTAACCCTGATCTTCTTTCTAAATATAAAAGTAATTTAAGGACTCTTCTGCGACAAGGACTATCACAACCTGACTTCTATGGTGATGCGATTTATAAACTTCGTAAGATTCTTGGTCATGATCACTTTCATACTATCTTTGTTAAACTTGTTAAAAAGTTTATCAAAAGAGGTTATATCCCTGTCATTTTGCAACGTACTGCGTGCTTGGTGGTGGACCCTTTTACAGTTCGCCACTATGCTTTCCTCTTTAATTGTACGATGACCGGACAGGCTGTGGACCCTATCATGACCTATCTAAAGCCCAATGGGACGGTGGCGTTTGATGTTTGTCTATGATCTTTCTTGTCGTGCCCTTAATGGTTTATTCTCTTGTTGCTCTGGCTTCTGCCAAGTCAAAGAGTACCTTCATTGTGGCTTTCTTATTTATTCATGGTTATAATTTGTGCTAAAATATAATACGATCGAAAAATGAAGTTTATTTATTTCGAGTATATATATATTTCTATTTTTGTAACCGCTTATATATGTGCGTATGAAATTTCTGACGACTTACTTATATTTTTAATATTAAAAACATCCAGGCTGTTCGCATGTTAATATCATTCAATTATCTAATTTGCTATATTAGGACAATTTATTTAAATCAAGTGTAACTCTGTAATTGGAGCCGATATTTACTTTATAATTGTATAAGTAGCTTAGACAATTGAAATTATACATTTTGTTTGATGTAAGTATTTCTAATAAGTTCTGTTATATATATTTTGTTATATAAATAGCTCTAATAAATGCAGTTATATATTATTTTATATAAATAGCTCTGATGAGGGCAGTTATGTATTTTTTTTTTATATATATCGTCATACACGTTCTTAGAAAGCAACTTATATAAAAAATAATATATAATTGTATTAATTAGAGCTATTTATATAAAATTAATAAATAACTGCACTTAATTAACATAACTATGGATTTTCATTGGTTGATTGTATTACGCGTAACACAAGATGGTTACGCATAACCAACAGCGTTATCACACTGATGGATAACCATAAACGTCATTGAACAGCTACGTCACATGATTTTTCTGAAGATTGTTGACCATCCGTTATCGTTAAAATCAGTAAGTTATTTAAAAAACAACAACATTCCTTCACTTCAAACTGGAAAGTAGATATGAAGGTCAAACAGGAAATGTAGCATTCAACCAAAAACACGCATAGAAACAAACAATAATTACACAGATGAATAAAAGGCAAGATGTGACATCACAAACATAAAAGGGTTGACAGTTGAGTTACCGCATTGGAACGGCCGGTGACAAAAAACAGGTTCTAAGGTGCACCAAACCGCACTCTTACCCTACTGTCAACCCAGTAAAACGGAACAGTGTAAAGATATCCCCGCCAGGTTATATTGTCTAACAACCAAGGCAGCATTAATATACCGTTATAGGTATAACACATAAATGATCATGTATATATGAATATAAAAGAAAGTACTCTATGACTTGGCAGAAGCCAGAGCAACAATAGAACAAACCGTTAAGGGTACGACAAGACATGATTTAAGACAAACATCAAACGCTACCGTCCTTTGGGGATTTAGGTAGACGTCATCATAGGGTCCATAATCTGTTCGGTCATCTCACAATCAAAGAGGAAAGCATAGGGCGAACTGTAAATAGGTCAAATACAAAACAACCGTTAACGTCGTGGCCGCATCCGACGAACGACCTCCGCTGAAGCAATGCTCAGAAACAAGTTATAGTGTCCAATGGTAATGCAGATTTTATCAACAATATACAAATTATGCAAATATGATGCGACCATTCTTCTTATTCCTTCAGCTTTTACACATCTTGGTATTTGTCAGAAGTTACTGTCAGAAGTTACCTGCACATTGTTCTTCGCGAGCTTCTATCTCTTTTACGGATTCCTTGAGAGTGTCGATTTCCGTTTTGGACAGATCGTGTTTCTGTTCAAGATCAGACACTTTTGATGCCACTTGATGTGTACCTCGTGCGGTCTGTTTACTGGCTATTTCAAATTTTCGGAATTTGGCTGTAAGAATGTACAAAATATTTATTTATTTTTATTTATTTATTGTTTTACTATTGTAATTAAATGTAATATGTAAACTAAAGTCCTAAACAAGTTGGTGTCGCACAGCACAATAACAAGTCAAAGTAAATACAACAAGTGAAACGCCTGTTGGCGTCAACGTCGGGTGTTCCACAATGTGGAGGATGAGCCCGCCGCCCTCCCGGTTTACGCCAATCTATAAGGCGATTTTTTTTCAAAAATCCGGGTAATAATTTTTGGTCGACTTTCAATCTAGTGACCCTAAATGCAATCCCAAGCTTCCTAACTGAAGTTATTGAACGGAAGCCGTTTTTCTATGTTTTAGTAACAGTGACCATGACCTTGACCCCAGTGACCTCAAATGCAACAACAAGCCTTTTCGTCATATAAGCTTCCTATCCACAAAGTTTCATGCCAATATCTCATTCCTAACTAAAGTTATTGAGCGGAAACGAAACTTACTAAAACCGAAACTGCTACTTTTATCTCAAGTTTGTGTTTGTTGCTTCCAAGGAATCCACTTTTCAGTATTTAAACAAAAAGGTTAACGCAAACTCTACTTTTAGTAACAGTGACCTTGACTTTGAACCCAGTGACACCAAATGCAATCCACATGCTTCCTCTTTATATAAGCTACATATCCAGAAAGTATCATGCCACTATCTCATTCCTAACTAAAGTAATGGAGCGGAAACAAAACTTAAACAAAAAGTTTAACGCAAATTTAAACAAAAAGGTTAACGCAAACTTAAATAGAAAGGTTAACGTAATATATGTTTTGGAGAAAGTAGGTAACAGTCATGTACTACTAATTTTATGAATATTGAGTTCTGCTCAACCCGGAGCTAGAGGGCGTGAACGGTAGCTAGCATACTTCTACCGTTCATGAACGTCTCAATCAAACCGAGACTGCAACATTTCGTAAGTGTCGTGTTCGGCCGTTTCCAAAGGTCCACTCTCATACTCTTTCATGAGAAGATGCTGTTAAAGTTTTGTGAAGATTGGACATTTTGATGATTGGATTATGCTAAGGTATAACAAAAAGAAAATGATGACGCCGCCCGCCGATCGCCCGATTTACGCCAATATATAAGACGATTTTCCTTCTTCAAAAACCCCCCTAAAAATCGAAGAGGCAATTTAGCAGTCAACCAAAAACATGTATTCAAAACAAACTACAATTACAAGCATAAATGGAAGCACTGACATAAACGGGGACACCGCTTTGGAACAGCAGTTGGGAGATTACTTCAGGTTCTAGAGTGCACAGAATCCCACTCTTACTCTATTGTCATCCAACTTAAACGGAACTTTAAATATGTAAATAAGGAAATCTCCGCCAGAGTATGTCCTCTAACCAGCTAGGCAACATTAACTGGCGATATCAGATTCCCAATTCCAAATTCACATTTAGGTTCATACCACGATCAGCATAAGCAACAGTGTTACAAATTACGTTTATATATCAATCACGAGATACATAAGGATGATACTGTATATATTAATATAAAATAAAACAAGAAATCGGTAGAACTGGATGATGCTTCCCGAATAAAGGTACGCATGTGAAATACAATCGGATGGAAAATGTAGGATGAGTTGAGCTTACATGCTTTATATTTTTAAAAAAATTGCAGTCCCGTATTTCGGGAGCATAAAAAGAAGAATAGACAACCAAACAGTATGTATTCCATTACTTGGCAGAAGCTAGAGCAACAAGAGAAGAACATCATATTAAGTATTTTACTTCTAGTGCATTGCTTTTATTGTGTAAAAAGCTCATGCTATAAATCTAATGAGAAATAAAAATATGTTTCAACCAACAAGAGAACACATCGTTCAGTGCACGGCAAGACAAACACACAATACAAACACAGCCTTCTTAAACAATCTAGGCCAGTGACCATGTAGTCCAGCTCCTTACAAAAAAAAAACTCGTTTTTCCTTTCATGGTCCCCTTTTCAAGTGCACATAATGATGTGCTTGCATTAACGAGTATTACAAGCAATTAAAGTTGTAGGGACATTCATTTATATAAATACAAGAACAGATACTAGAATAAGTTCAATAACATGTATTTACAGACTATAATAATTTTATACAAACCTTTTGCTTTTCGAATACTGGATTGATTTTTACTCACAACTTTGGCAGTCTTTGTCGAAACCAAAAGTGTGGCGTCTAATTGTTCTGAAATTTATTTAATTTAAAATTTTGAAAATATTGTTCTAGATATACCTAGAAAAATAAGTTTCATAATTCTATACTCAACCAAACCACTCACACAAAACTGATTAAAATGTAATATAATGCTTAGGGTTTGATCATTTTGCTAATTATGGAATTGATTACAAAAGGACAATATTAAGTGTACGTTTCTTTCTTCTATACACACTCACCAAAAAAAAAAGTACCCCCTTTTTTCGCTGGTATTCCCATAGACCAGTTTTTGAGGGCGTAGGTAACTTGAACAGCGCTTTAATAAAACAATGATTGATGTTTTTAAGCACACTTCACTGACTACTAAATATTAGTTTCAAATTTTGCCAAGCAATACTCTTTTATGGATGCTATGGAAACCTTAAAGGGAGGTAAATATACTTAGATCTATTGTAACGGTCTGCACAATCGGCGTTGTGTTTTTTCGTGATTTTTTTTCGAAAGCAACGTATAGAGAAAATTGAGGTAATGTTTATAGACTTCATGTGTTTTTACCAGCATGTTTTAAGAAAAAGGGGGATAACACCATTGTATACTGAACTTTTTTAAAACTCTTTTATTTGGACTATTGGTGATGGTCGACGTAATTATTCATTATACATCATTTATTATTCTATATAATAAGGGAAAGAAAAAGGGCTACTTTTTATTTTTGCTCAGTATATATAAAACATGTGTAATTGTTTACCTTGATTTCGTTTCATAGATTCTGCTGTCACCTCTGAAGCCGATGAAAGTGTATCTACCTTTTCTGAAAAATAATATCGTTTAACGTTTAACTTTTACAACAAATCAAATGGGTATATGCATACGAACGAGGCATTGATTTAAACGGGAGATTGTGTATTTTAGGAACATTGTGGTTATATCTAATGAACTCAATTTGATTGTGACAATATGTTTATACAGGTTCAACAATTTATAAAAAATACCTAAGGCTGTGTGTATAAGGTATGCATTGCATTCGACATTGAGTATATTCGCCGCTATGATACAGTTCTACAAGTGTTCAGTAACGTAATATCACATATCTGTCATTTTTGGCTCGAATTTATACTGTTGTTGGCTAGCAATCTACAAAATGCCAGCGGCCTTTTTTTGCCACTGACCGTTCCAAGGCGGTAGCCTTATTCTTATGGTCAACCCTTTTGTGTTTGTGATGTCTTATCTTGCTATTTTAATTCATCTTTAAAATGTTCTTTGTTTCTATTTGTGGTTGACTGTCGACCTTGAACGCTACTTTTCCTGTTCGAGTTTTTAATAGTCGTATGTATATTCCGGTTTACAGGTTCAATTATAACTTCTGGTCTATTTCTTTTTTTACCGGGTATATTACAATATTCAGAACCATTAGAATATTCAGAACCATCACATGTTAATTGTTTCCAAAAATGTTTTCATTCAACTACTAAAATCAATTAAGGGTTGAATTCGATATTTCAATCTTTTAACGATATATGAAAAACATTACGACAGTTTAAAGTGTGTGAACTTAAGGATATCCTTATGGTTTTCATAACCCGTTAAAAGATCGAAATATCGACTTAGTCTTTATATTTACATTTCATTTGAGTATAATAGCATGATACAGTTTCAAAACATTTAGTTGATCGATTTTAGTTAAAGCACTTATCGCCAATACAACTGAGAGAATGGGCTATTGAATAGCCAGCCAGTAGATAACATTCAGTGATTTAATTCACGATGATTATATATGATGTTATTAGATAAAACACGCTTTCACAATGATTAGACACGCCCACAGCCGCATTGCATTTCATCGACAATTGAAACAGCAATAATCAATGGCCAATTAAATGCATGTGCAAATACAATGTAAACATTTGGTAATGTTCCAAGTTTATTGTAGGATCTCAAAGGAATTTCACCATAAATAAACATTTGTGAAGTCACCCCTTCGGGAATCAAGTTTATAAGGCAGATTCGTATGTAAAACTTTTCCTGACATATATATTCCGTTAAGGTTTAGGATAACTGATTAATGCCTTGATGTGGTTTACAAACTTCTTAAGATCCTTGGTCATAATCACGTTCATACAATCTTTATTAAACTTGTTAAAACGTTTATCAAAAGAGGTTATGATCCTATTATTTTGTACAGCATGTTTAGTGGTTGACCCATTTGCAGTTCGCCGCTATGCTTTTCTCTTTGATTGTGCAGTGACAGGACAGATTGTGGACCCTATGATGACGTCTACCTAAATCCTCAAAGGACGGTAGCGTCTGATGCTTGTCTTAAATCCTGTCTTGTCGTACCCTTTATGGTGTGTTCTCTTTTTGCTCTGGCTTCTGCCAAGTCATTGAATACTTTATTTGTGACTTTCTAGGCTCTTTTTTTTATATATTCATATTTACATGACCAATTATGTGTTAAATTTATATTGCCTTTTAATGCTGCATTGTTTGTTAGAGAATATAACCTGGCGGGGATATCTTTAATTACACTGTCCCGTTTTACTGGGCTGACTGTAGGGTAATTGTGAGGGTTGGTGCACCCTAGAACCTGGTTTAAACCCCCCAGCGGCCCTTTCTGTCACTGACCGTTTCAATGCGGTAGCCCTATTGTCAACCATTTTATGTTTGTGTTTCCGTGTCTTACCTTTTAGTCATCTTTAAAATTGTTCTTTGTTTCTATGCGTCCTTTTGTTTGACTGTGGTCATTGAATGCTGCATTTCCTGTTCGGCTTTTTATCTACTTTTTGTGGCATTAAATGAGTATTGAAATGTGACACATCAATTCTTGAGACACAAATATATATCATTTGTCGGAAGAACCACGCCCTTTTGACTTTAATCTCCTAACACAACTTGTTTGAAAAGCATCCGAGTTAATTTCTCTAACTGAATATTAACCATGTAACATGATAATGAAGCACAATATGTGATACTTAAAAAGAAAAAAAATAATCCCAAATTGCAATTAGTTTTTTTTTCAAGTTTCAATGTTGCCAAAATTACAAATATACACTCACTAGAAAGTTCGTCCATCTTCTTCCTAGATTCTTCGTCTTCATTCTTTTGCAGCAGTATCATATCGATGTATTCTTTTTCTGCCTCCGGATCCATACACGAGTTCTCAAGACATTTCATGAATTTGTGAAACTCTGTCTTCAACCTGCTATCCATTCTGCTCACAATCGCCCTGATTTCAACTATTTCCCTTGTGTAGTCCTTGCTGCTAATCCTTGCTTCCAAAGCATGACCATAGACCATGTTCCGTTTGAGACGAATTCGTTCGATGTCATCTCCAATTTTGAAGTCATTGGGACCAGGAGAGTTTCCCTTTGTTTCATCAAACCAGCCATTAGTTGGTGCTTTGAGTTTCGGACATATGTTCCGTAGTATTGTATATAAGGACGTTATGTCGACATCAGTGTTTGCCGGAACTATTCCTCCCTGCTTGTAAATATTATGATACTGTTTCTGGCTAAGTTTCAGTTTCGCAAGATTTTGGAATACCTTTGTTGGAAGTTCAGCCGCTGGAATTTTTGATATCAGAAGTTCCCAGAGCATGTCTCTACACATGTCCACTATCATGCGACATATGCGGGCGTAGTGTGTGTGCTCGCCAGTCGTGTGAACGACAGCCATCTTGCTCGCCATATTTGGCTATATATTAACTATCTGAGCATGGTCATTGAATAGAACAGCATTGCAAACCCTCTGCAATAACATAAACATGATTTAGTGTTTTGTTTTTATCATAAATGAACAAATACAAGATTCTCAATTGGGGGCTGTATCGCTTTACTGGTTTTATGGCTGTATGGTGTCCACAAGGTTTGTTAATTAGTCTTAACTCATTAAAACATCTTCTCACAAATGCGGTTGAAATCAAGTGAACGGGTGTCTGTGGGGAGTGGTTGTGTAACACTACAGCCTTGCCACTGTACTTAACCTAACAGTTACAAATGTAACACAATTGTAATTCAAGTACACCCCTGTTAATCCCTCATATAACTAATCATGAAATGGGAGATTCCTAGTACTGTCAGGTAGTTGTTGGCTAATCATCTGAACTTAACATCTGTTAATGTGTACATACTCTAAAATTAGTTTCTCTGGAAGTTTCTAGGAAACTATGAAGTTTGGGAATTAAGAGGTATTGCCATATTAGTGGGGACCATTCGCCGAAAGGTCTTGTGGGTATTTTATGCATACAATGATACAGGCCGATGTCCATATGTAGGGCATGACTAACTGCCTCAAAGCAGTATGGGTAATCTTCAAGTATGATACTGAGCGCGCGGAAAGTCTAGTGGAGAGTCTGGGGTCGGTGGTTCAGTAGTGAAGAGTCAGTCGATCTTATAAGATGGATCCCCGCAGTCTAAGACAGGGTGTGGGATAAGTTAAACTATACTATGGAAGCTAGTATAGTAGAGCAGAGGATTTGGACATTTGAAAGTTTCTAAATACTATTATACTTTGTGAACCTAAGACATTTAATAATAGGGACTATTTAAGTAATCAACAAATGGACGTACTAGAAAACCACTATACGAAACGGATATGCATATATATATATATAACAGGATGTTCCTAGCGTATTATGAATGTGTAATTGTTCGGACTGTTTTATATGTACCAATAAATTATGGAAATCACAACGCGAAGTCCTGACCTTGTTATTAAATGTACCAAGCATGGCATACGACTCCGTAGTGCTACTGGTGGATAGGGATATATGTGTCATATATGGTTGGTTTTCATATTTTTCCTGAGCTTTTAATATCTTTCTGAATCCGATTGGTAAAGATAAAATGGATAATGTAGATGCTAGAGCGTTAAGATAACACAATGTAGCATTTTGAAATAGTTCAAGAACTATAACTTTAGTGTTTCTTATCCTATATCGATGGTTTTAAAAGAATATCTGAGCTTTTAGGGATATCAACATTCAGGCCAAGTTTGGTAAAAATCAGATGTAAAATGAAGATCCTAATTTCTTAACGAGGCAAAATATAGCAGATTTAACTAATCCAAGGGCCATAACTTTAGTTTTACTAATCAGATCTAGCTAGTGTTCGAACTTTTCTGAACTTTCAGTGATATCAAAAATCAAGATAAGGTTGGTAAAGATCATGTGAAAAATCTGGCAAATTTAACTAAATCAAGGGCCATAACTATAATAATACTAATCCAATTTAGTTGGTTTATGTTTGGTAAAGATCAGGTGACAAATGAAGGCCATATCGTCTTAACGATGCAAAATATAGCTTAATTAAATCATTGGCCATAACTCCAGTGCTACTGATCTGATCTAGCTTTTAGTTTTTGAAACTGTGTAAACTTTTTTGATATCAACAAACTGGCCAAGTCTTGTGAAGATCACATGCAAAATGAAGGCCGTATCGTCTTTTAAAACGAGGCAAAAGTTAATAGACGTACGGATGTCGGACTCTGTGTATTTGAGTCTAGACGGACGGATGACGGACACTGTGTATTTGAGTCTAGACGGACGGATGTCGGACTCTGTGTAGTTGAGTCTAGACGGGCGGATGACGGACTCTGTGTGTTTGAGTCTAGACGGACGGATGTCGGACTCTGTGTATTTGAGTCTAGACGGACGGATGTCGGACTCTGTATATTTGCATCTAGACGGACGAATGTCGGACTCTGTGTATTTGAGTCTAGACGGGCGGATGTTGGACTGTGTATTTGAGTCTAGAGGGACGGATGACGGACTCTGTGTATTCGAGTCTAGACGGACGGATGTCGGACTGTGTATTTGAGTCTAGACGGACGGATGTCGGGATCTGTGTATTTGAGTCTAGACGTACGGATGTCGGACACTTGTGTATTTGAGTCTAGACGTACGGATGCCGGACTCTGTGTATTTGAGTCTAGACGGACGGATGTCGGACTGTGTTTTTGAGTCTAGACGGACGGATGTCGGACTGTGTATTTGAGTCTAGACGGACGGATGTCGGGATCTGTGTATTTGAGTCTAGACGTACGGATGTCGGACTCTTGTGTATTTGAGTCTAGACGGACGGATGTCGGACTCTGTGTATTTGAGTCTAGACGTACGGATGTCGGACTCTTGTGTATTTGAGTCTAGACGGACGGATGTCGGACTCTGTGTATTTGAGTCTAGACGTACGGATGTCGGACTCTGTGTATTTGAGTCTAGACGGACGGATGTCGGACTCTGTGTAGTTGAGTCTAGACGGACGGATGTCGGACTCTGTGTATTTGAGTCTAGACGGACGGATGTCGGACTCTGTATATTTGCATCTAGACGGACGAATGTCGGACTCTGTGTAGTTGAGTCTAGACGGGCGGATGTTGGACTGTGTATTTGAGTCTAGACGGACGGATGACGGACTATGTGTATTTGAGTCTAGACGGACGGATGTCGGACTGTGTATTTGAGTCTAGACGTACGGATGTCGGACTGTGTATTTGAGTCTAGACGGACGGATGTCGGGATCTGTGTATTTGAGTCTAGACGTACGGATGTCGGACTCTAGTGTATTTGAGTCTAGACGTACGGATGTCGGACTCTGTGTATTTGAGTCTAGACGGACGGATGTCGGACTGTGTTTGTGAGTCCAGACGGACGGATGTCGGACTGCGTATTTGAGTCTAGACGGACGGATGTCGGGATCTGTGTATTTGAGTCTAGACGTACGGATGTCGGACTCTTGTGTATTTGAGTCTAGACGGACGGATGTCGGACTCTGTGTATTTGAGTCTAAACGTACGGATGTCGGACTCTTGTTTTTTTGAGTCTAGAAGGACGGATGTCGGACTGTGTATTTGAGTCTAGACGGACGGATGTCGGGATCTGTGTATTTGAGTCTAGACGTACGGATGTCGGACTCTTGTGTATTTGAATCTAGACGGACGGATGTCGGGATCTGTGTATTTGAGTCTCGACGGACGGATGTCGGACTCTGTGTATTTGAGTCTAGACGAACGGATGTCGGACTCTGTGTATTTGAGTCTAGACGGACGGATGTCGGACTCTGTGTATTTGAGACAGTTTTATAAGAAGTACAGTGAACATCTCAAAACTAGATGGCCACGGCCTGAATGTCGAGCCCACAAAGTGACAATTCAAGTAGACAAAGAAGTACAAAGTGATAAATTCGTTCACTAAGTCAGGTCAATAAGAGGAAACTACTGGTCTCACACCTCAATAAATTTTCCTATAGGGTTACTGTACATCCTTTTCCAACATCTGAGCTTCAAAGATGGGCAGCAGACATTGTTGTTTGTTTAATATCTTCAGTATAGCCACGACCAGTAATTTAAAACAATAAACTACATGAGAGCCAGGTTTTTTTCTTTCTCGCTCATGTTTATATGACCCCTATGGAAAATACACAATTCATACACTATCTAGCTGAATCTTCGGTCAAACACTTCTGAAATTTGAATGAAACCTCATATCAACATGGGATTTTCTGTATCATCTGTCTTTTACACTGCAAATGTATGCTTAAGCAAAAAAACAACCTGTTTTTTTTCAAATTAAAAATTGCCTAAAATGGAGAAAAATAAAATTATTTTCTGTTTTTCTTTTGTCTCCAGGTCCGTGAGCTTTCAGGGTAGATACTAGAGGTGTGAGACCTACTGCTGCAGTTTGATAGTATCCCACCAAAAGAAGCTCAAATTTAGAAATTGTACCCTAAACTGGACGTGACCTTTATTTTGGAAAAGTAGGTCACAGCGACAAAACGATTGGTGAGAAAAATGGTCCTGTAATAACTACAGCACCCAAGCCCTATCAGTAAGAGGAACTAACTGGTGCAGTTTGATCAGTATCACACCAGTACAGATACAGAACGTGTAGTTCGAAGAAAGTAGGTCACAGCGACGACAAAATTGGTTCACCATGATGCATTATGTACGGAAGCCCATTAGGGCCACACCGATTCATTATTATTTTCGTGTTTTTTTTTCAAGATTACTTGAAAATTCGAGATAAAATCCTGAAAACTTAAGTTAATATGTTGAAAATTCAAGATAATATCTTGAAAAAGCAAGATAATATGTTGAACATTAGAGATAATATGTTGAAAATTCAAGATAATATGTTGAACAATCGAGATAATATGTTGAATTGAATTGAATTGGGGTTTTAAGGCGCACCAACACATGAAAGGTTATATGACGCCTAACAGGCATGAACATGCCAGGCTCATCCTCCATGTACATCGAAATTAAATATGGAGAATGGGCCTAGG
>JAWPHD010013494.1:0-67875 GCA_037043455.1 Cyrtodaria siliqua | reverse complement strand
CGTGCTACTCTTAATTATCTTGGCGCCACGGAAACGGAAGCACGTGCCCGACTAATACTTTACACACGTCAGTGGCTGGTGACCAGAACACCGTAACATGGTATATATAAGCCAGGCAACTATACCAGAACATTACATTTCATATGATACATTAACCTGAGTATATCAGAACATTTGTACAGTAGATAGATTTTTACATACATTATACAGACTCAGTTTCTGCAATTGCATTTTGATAGATCAAACGGTAAGTTGTTGTTAATTTTTGTATTTTTCTTTTTCGTCTACAGTTGCACCACTACTATTGTATTTCCAAACGTCATCATGTTCACTGTTCATATAATATATTGCCAATACAATGTGTAACTAAAGTAACTGGGTAATATTGCCTAAAGTTACATCCATATACATATACTCTTATTTTCATAAATCATTGGTAATTAACAATAAGAATATATATACAGGCTCTTATAGCAAATGCTGTCTTGTCAGATATAATCGACTTTTTAAAGTAGATATTTAGGTTGACATTTAAAAGTATAACATGCTAAAACATATTGAATATTTTACAGATGGGTATTCACAAGAAGGAAGAGAGTGTCCTGGTAACCGTGTTTGGAGAACAAGTCATCGTCAACGGAATCACAAAGTACACAACGTGTGATGACGTCATCAATATTTCGCTTGGTACAATCTCTTTAACAGAAGATATTCACAAGTATTGCGTATTCGAGTCTGCTTATGGCGTGGAGAAAATGCTGGCTGGAAAGACACACATTCTGAAATTGTTGAGATCTAAGGGAGCCGACAAGGATAATTTCTCACTTGTTGTTCGACAATTCGACCGCATCAAATCTAAAATGGCGACCATAACACGCGCCAAAAGGAAGCTTCAACGTCTCAGATCATTGATGATGAAAAATGGAAATGATCGTGTTAACAAACATTACGCTACTATAAATAACAACTTAGACAGTAGTATATTTGTCAAAGAGAAATGTGTGTATGACAAAAACGTGGACCTATCCTTGGAATGCGGACCCATCAAACAGGCGCATAAGTCGGCAAAATATGAGTTGATGAAGCGTTACCTTAATGATGTCATAGAGCTCCAGCATAGCAACCTTGCAGATGATAGTACTGAATCCCCGCCACAAACAAGCGATACTGACAGTTGTAACTGTACTTCATACCAGTCTGACAATATGGAACTTCCTCCAAGAACAATGGGTGACGGCATGAGTGACAGTTGTGACACACTGGAGACCAGCGTATTCAACACTGGTTTTGTTTGTGAACATTTTGAAGACAGTTTTTATAATACATCAAGTGATGACGTCAGTGACTGCAGCAGCGTTTGTGAGTTGGAAAGGAACGTTTATGATGAATGTGCAGACAATACAGTCATCAAACTCAATCAAATCAGAAACATTTTTAGCGAAACTGATCTGACAAAATGTGCATCACAGGACGACGCCATAGAAAGTTTTATGAATTCCATAATTATAACTGACGATGACGATGAACTCAGTTCTATGGGAAGTTACGTCATGTCCGAATGAAGGCGCTTCATATAAGACATCAACAATGTGCTATTTGTTACCTGTTTTGAATTTAAAATAAACACACGTATCTAAAAGAGTATTATTTTGTTATTGTTTGCACTAAATTCACATATTATAGAGTAAACAAAATGTTAGAGTCTATATAAATCATTATACATCTATTGTGTAACTTAATGTTGCACTCCATGTCGACTGCCAGTTGCACTTACACGGTTTCCCGTCATAAAGGATCTTAACGTCTTCAATATTGATTTAATACTACGCAGAGTAGGAAACTGTTAACCATTAACGAACGAATATTACAAAATAATTATGTAAATATCAATCGAGTTAAAAGAAAATGTCTCTCTGCTGACGTTGCTTATAACAAAGCGTACACATATTAAATGAGCCGATGCCTTATTAGATGTGCTCAGGTAAGACTTTAATAAACTTGTTAACATGTACAGCATACGTTAAACGAGAAGGTTAACACATCCGTTTTTACATCTTCAATTAAATCAAAGGACTGAAAGTCCTGAAAACCAGCGCAGGGAAAATTTGAATGATTTTCAGTTGTTTTTATTTGTTAATGAAAGAAACAAATATTTGTTGACACTACTTGTCTCTCTTGGTGTAAGGAAAATTAATAGATAACTAATGTAACCCCTGGGTCACCATTTGAACAAACTTGAAAAAGGACAGCAACCTTATGGTAAAATCAAAATATTTAACCATTGATACTAGTAGTTTCAGAGAGGAAGACTTTTATTTAAGTTTTCCCTAAAAACGTCTATGTAAAACATGTGACAACTGGGGCGGCGGCAAATATGACCCTAGGGTCACCATTTGAACAAACTTAGTCTTAGACCATAAGCTTATGGTAAATACAAAATACTAAACTTATGGCTGTTGTAGTTCGGAGAAGATTTTTCAAGTTGCATGATGTTCGTTTATGTCTATGTATGTAAATCATGTGACCCATGGGGCAGGCCCAAATTTGACCCCAAATAGGACCATAGGCTTATGATAAATGGAAAATATGAAACCTCTGGTTCTTGTAGTTTCTTGTCCGAGATTTCATAGATATAAAGACACTGACACAGTTTGGTAAATATTAAATAATAAATGAAGTTGCTAGAGTGTTCGCAAGGCAGAAAAAGTCATTTTTAGCAAAGCAAGGGCCAGAACGCTGGTGTTATTGTTATTATATATACACGAGCATCTTTGTGTTTTACTTATATTGCCTATTAAGTGTGAGGTTTGGTGCACCATAGAACCTGGTATAAACCCCCAGCGGCCTTTTTTGCCACTGACCGTTCCAAGGCGATAGCCCTATTGTCAGCCCTTTGTGCTTGTGATGTCTTTTTCGGCCTTTTATACATCTTTAAATCTGTGTGTGTTTGTGGTTGACTGTCTTCCCTGAAAGCTGCTTCTCCTGTTCAAATTTTATATCTATATTTACTGATCCGATCTGGTTCATTTTCGAACTTTTCCGAGCTTTCATTCAACAATTAAATGAAGGTGCTACAGTGTTCACAGGGCAAAAAATGGCATTTATTTTTAGAAAAATCAAGGGCCGTAACTCTGGTGTTACTGATCCGATCTGTCCGGTTTTTAAACTTTTCCGAGCTTTCATTTATATGAACATTCTGTGAAAGACTAAATAATAAATCCAGCAAATCAAGGACCATAACTGTGCTGTTACTGATCCGATCTGGCCGGTTTTCAAACTGGTTGGAGTTTTTAATAATATTAACAAGCTTTGCAAGATTGGTAAAGATCAAATAATAAATGGAGGTGCTGGAGTGTTCACAATGTAGAATATGGCATTTTTCAGCAAATCAAGGGCTATAATTCTGGTGAAACTAATCCGATCTGGGGTTGTTTTTTTTGGTTTATGAACAATCTTTGAAAGTTTGGTAAAGATCAAATAATAAATGAAGGTGCTAGATTCTCACAAGGCAGAACATGCCATTTTTTAGTAAATCAATGGCCATAACTCTGTTGTTACTGATCTGATCTGGCTGGTTATCGAACTTGTTTGAGATTTCATTGATATTAACACTCTTTGTAAGTTTGGTAAAGATCAAATAAAAATGAAGGTAATAGAGTGTTCACAAGGCAGAATATGGATATTTCAGCAAATCAAGGGCTATCCGATCTGACTGGGTTGCGAACTTTTCCGAGCTTCCAGTTATATAAGGATTCTGGTAAGGTTTGGTAAAGATCCGATTAATAATGAAGGCCCTATCGTATTCACAAGTCAAAACTTAACGGACGACGACGGACGACGGACGACGACGGACAACTCGCCATCCCATAAGAATGGCGGGGCATTTATTTCAAATAATATATTTGTAACACTTACATTATTATAAAAACACTTACATTTAACTAAACAATTGTCTTATGCAAGTACTTTTCTCGTAGTTATCGGTGATTTTAAGTGATTATGAGTTGTTTACCTATACATGATATTTTTTATGGCAAGCTGTTTTCACATTAAATCACTATTAAGCGATATAGCGAATTCAATTACCAATATCAAAAATTCAATTACTGATATCAAAACCTCATTTATCGATTTCCCTAATTCTATCAGCGATAGCGGTATCTCAATTCTTGATGTCGCTAAATACTATTTTTTATATCATTAATTCAATTTTTGATATCGCTAATTCCATTACTGATATCGAAAAAATAATTTAGCGGTATCATAAATTGAAAATGCGTTTGCATGGTGTTTTACGTCATGTTCAACACATGTAAGGTTATACATGACGGTCGTTTTTTTTTTGGTGGAGGCAGACCACTCACTTTTCCTGGGTAAAACCAGTACTGTACACCACCTGCCATCCGTAAGAATCGACACGTCCTCACTTACAAGTCGAGCTCCCAGTGTGATTCGAACCCGCAGAGATGAGAGGCGAGAAGGTTAACAACGCAACGTCGTTAACCCCACGGCCACGGAGATGCTACAAAAAAGAAGCAATTATAGATATCAATAATTCAATTTTTGATATCGCTAGTTCAATTTTGATATCGTTAATAGAATTATTGTAATCTGAGAGAATATGGACTTCTTCTTTTTAACCCAAATTGGCACTGCTTGAAAAGGGTACCAGTCTCGCGCGTAATTCAACATGGCGCGGATCAGCAGCCAAAAATGCTCTGGTAAATATTTCATTACAATAAGTTTAATCATGTTGTCATTGAATGACAAATAATTATCATTATTACAAAAGGGGGAGGTAAATCTACCAAATATCTAAACATCAAGTCAAACAGTAGTCTAGAGTTATCTCATCCTGGATTTTGTTACAGGTGAGAGTTTTACATTTGATACAAGTGTTTTTAATAAAATTCAGATTTCTGCAATCAAGGTGTCATACAAATTTCATATTCCAAACCTTAATATACTGTTGATTTATAAGACAGTGCCTTTATTTGGTTTTGTACTTCAAACGAAAACACGATATTTATAGATTTAACAATGCAAGCTGCACATTTGTGTAATGGTGAAATTAAATGGCCGCCGATTCAGACTATCCACAAACAACTGCTCAGATGATAGCAAATATTTACTTCATGGTTGGTAAATACGTTCAGGGATAGAGACAGTTAATTGGCATAATAACCACTTAGTAGGTCAGCTTGAATGACTGCAGGCCGTCGCTATTCATAGCAACACAGTGAATATATAGATAGATAGATACTTTTATTGACTTAAACTATTACAGTTTTTCATCATTACAAATATATGATAATTATAATATACACACACGTGACAGATATTAACATTGCAAATACAACAAAATAATCACTATGTTTATTTTTTTGTTTCATACATATTTAAACAATCAAAAACATACACATATTATGGTATGTCAATGATAAACGAGGATGTTCTAAAATAAGATATCTAGTGTTGTTTTTGTTTTTTTATATATACAGAGTAAATAGAACTGGTGTAGTTATGAAATTACGTTATCAAGAAATATAAAAAGATCGGACAGGGAAAGTAGCATTCAAGGAGGACAGTCAACCACAAAACACAGAAACAAACACGCAAACAGACAAACAAGAAGGCAACATTAATAAAAAAGCAAACGACATCACAAACACAAAAGGGTTGACAATAGGGCTACCGTGAACGTGTTGTTTTTGTCATCTAAAAACGATACACATTTTAAGTATTAAAGATAGGGCGATTGACCTTTTCGGAGCAGCATTGATAAGCAATTTGTTTCTTTTCATTTCACAAAATAATGTCGAGCCTCCCGTTTGTGGAATTTCCGACGTCCGAATCGGAATTCCGAAGATATCGGAAAAAAAGTCCGAATTCGGAAAACCATACATTTTTCCGGAATATTTGTTGGACTTCGGAATTTTTTCCGCGGACAATATTCGGACATTCCATAATTTGGAAAATGCTTCAATTTAAGGACTTTTTTTTATTCGAAAATGAACTTAGTCAAACCGATACTGCAATATTTCGTATGTTTTGTGTTCGGCCGTTTCCAAAGGTCCACTCTCATACTCTTTTATATAGCACAGTGGCGTTGCTTGTGCAGTGTGGTGGCAATAAAACGTCTCCCCGCGCTTGCAATCTGTTATTCATTCGATCTTTGGAGATCGCTGAGCCCGATACTTATATTTAGTTATCGGTGGTACATTTTCATTTGCTTTTGTTTTCTTACTGAATTTTCGATTCGGTGGTTCCACTACTCTGGCCGATAAAAGGCTCTGGGTATTGTTTAACCACTCATAGGATATGTTGTCTGCCTTTTAATTAAGTCTTTTGGCTGTTACTTGTGATACGCAGGCTTCATAACCGCTGCTCCAAACAAAATTCCATTTTGTTTATTTCGCTCTTCGGGGCATAGTATTTTGTTTAATACTGGGACCATACGCCGCTGGACACGTGAAAAGAAAAGATCTCTATGTCCACCGCCATATGCATGTCATCTTCGGGATGGTTAACATTATGTACTATTGATTTTATTAATGAGACGGGCTCCATGGACAAACGTTGATCGGGCGACAAGCAGAGACAACATTGTAGCAACGAGCCCGTTGCCTGTGTACCCTCCCATATGCCACTGGAATGTATGTCGGTAATCTATACACTGCCTGTAAGAGGCTATTTTAATCAATATTCATAATCAAATGTGCAGTCAAACTTGTTTGCAAAACTTCAACTTGCAATCAATATTCATAATCAAATGTGCAGTCAAACTTGTTTGCAAAACTTCAACTTGCAATCAATATTCATAATCAAATGTGCAGTCAAACTTGTTTGCAAAACTTCAACTTGCAATCAATATTCATAATCAAATGTGCAGTCAAACTTGTTTGCAAAACTTCAACTTGCAATCAATATTCATAATCAAATGTGCAGTCAAACTTGTTTGCAAAACTTCAACTTGCAATCAATATTCATAATCAAATGTGCAGTCAAACTTGTTTGCAAAACTTCAACTTGCAAACTGAAATTGGTAAATTGTCTCATCTTAGATCACTTGAATACCATTCATCCTTTCCGAAGACCTTACCCACAACAAGAGTTTTTAAAGGTAAATTAATAAACAGGTGCTAACTTACCTACAGGTTACTTAGTTTCATTTTGTCTGAGATTAATTGCTCTCTTATCAGTTTCATTTTGTCTTTGAGATATAGTATATCTGTTTCACCATCACTTATGACCAATATAGACATGGTTAGGTATGTTTGGGTATAAGTTCCTGACTATCCACAAAACACAATCAGGCATGATTAAACGAACAGTCCAAACAGTGTCTGCATCATTATCACGGCTCAATGCTCGAGCCTTTTCCATTGAAGATGGTGACTGGTTCCATGCACCAGCATTTGACTAGGTATGCTCCAAAACATTTTATATCTCTTCTTTTCTATGAGTTGCGCTGCATCGACATTCATACCAGGAAGGGTAACTGAAATTCAGATTCAACAGGTCACTCAATGTGTTACCAAGACAACATTTGTTAGTTAGGAACTGAATTCTTTAATATCTAATATTCATCTCAATGTATGTAAAATGTGTACAGCATGGACATCATTACTCTATGCTGTCAGGGTTAGCATTTGTAGTGTATCTGACACTCACACTCTATCTAGCAAATACTGCACTGTGTTTTTAAATACAACCGGTGACTCAGTGACTTCTTCCGCTGTTTTATAATTCCACTAAGTGATCGCCTGGTGCAGCCGAAAGTAGCTCTGTATTAAAGAGTGCTAATCTTTTTTTCTTTAACAACTTTTTAGTGCAATTTCCTGTTATGTTTTGGCTGTAACTTTATTCTGGACATGTTGTTGATATTTGAAAAGGGAGCTCATCATGTTTTTGACAGTTTTTTATATAAATTTCAGAAGTAAAAGTAGACAGGGTACGAAATTGCAAGGGGTAAACATAGTGTTGACCTTTGACCCGGTGTTAGTATACAACTGAAGAAATGTTTCTTAGAAGGTATTAAACCCCCTATTTCCTTGTTGATGTTTAATAGCAGACATGTTTATTTGCATGATAAAGTAAGTTTCACAGAATTCTAACCAGGTTTGAGTTTTTAACAGGTTGGCAACATTCTAACTTTACTATGGAAGGGGCATGGAGACTCATTTACGCTATTATAACCTATAGCATCGCCTATGTCTCGGTCGGTAGGCTGCTGGGGTTTAAAGGGACACATGGTAATCTTGAGTTTTATTAAAACATTAGCATTTGCTCCTCGATTTACTTATCCTGCGTCATTTTGATTTCAAAACTGCTGGCATGTAATTAAATAAGAAAATGATATTTCACTTTTCTTCACTATTTTACCAAATTTTTAAATATATTATTAATGCAATATTATAAAAAGTTAGTAATATGTAAACTAATTTTCTTCGAACTATTTTAACAATTAATATTGGGGATTGAACAAATGCAAGTTAAGAGAAAAACTGACGGGACGCCGTGAGTTTTTAAAAAGTCAAGATTGCCGTGAGTCCCTTTAATATCAACCAGATAAAGTTTGCTTTGATACATTGCTACCGTAACATAGTGTAATTCACTTTACATAGATTGTCAACACTTATATAAAGTGTTGGATATATACTGAATAACACAATCTTTTTTTGTAATGTTTCACTTGCTTAACTTACAGGTATATACGTCCATATTCATGTTTATCCAGAATTTGCCATTATTAAATATTTCCGGTTGTCCGGAATATATACTATATACATTTATAGTTGTTGACCAGTCAATGTACGACCAAATACTTATACATATTTCCGATATGATTCATGATGGATGATACAACATTCTGCCATTAAATTCTTATTCGTCCGTTTTCCACGGACATCTCCAAAATTAGTCATGGATGACACCCCCGGTTTTCGAAAGGTGCTTGCACGTCTAAAGTTTCTCTTATGGTGGGACCTCCTGACCTTGAATGAAAAACGATATAGATTACTTGATGAATAACCATTAACTTATTATTATGCTTCCGATATCCGGAGTATAAATTAAAGTAAAACATTTCTAATCTCGGTAATTTCTAATATACCTCCGATTTTCCGGAGTCTAATATATTCAATGACCAGCCAATATACCGATTGTGTTCATACAGAGCGGTGGTCAAATTTATTTTAAAATATTCTCGATTGTCCGGAATATACTTATTGTTCACCTTCCGATTTTCTGGAGGATAAAATACTCAATGACCAGCCAATATGCCGATTTTGTTTATACAGGGCGGCGGTCAAATTTATTTGACAATTTTCCAGATTGTCCGGAATATACTTATTGATGCATTGTCCGAAATTTTCCTATTGTCCGAAATAAGTAATTATACGTTGAACTGTCAATATTTCCGATTTTCCGGAAAAGAAGTTGTATGTTCAACTGTCAATATTTCCGATTGTCCGGCATATGAAACTATTGCAGTTGATCTGTCAACACCTCCGATTGTCCGGGAGATAAAATATGTTGAATGCCAATATATCCGATTGTCCGGAATAAGTAATTATATGTTAAACTGTCAATATTTCCGATTGTCCGGAATATAATGAGCATATGTTGAACAATTTATTTATGCATTATTAATTATAATGCCATATTAGATACATAAAATCAGCCATGGCCAAACATGTACTTCGTTATCTATTACATTATTTTATTAAGACAAATAAAGCATAGACTAATTTTTAACAAATTGCGGTCTATCCTTGATACACCTGTGAACATTTTGGAATGTTGATTTTTGAGATTGAAAAACTATGATCGTTCAGTGTGATTCTTCAAGGTGGAATTAGCGATACCAAGAAATGATTTTTGGATATCGAAAATTGAATTATTGATATCTCAAATTCGTTCAGTACTGGATATCGCTAATTCAATTATTGATATCACTAATACAATGTTTGATATCAGTATTAGAATTAGTGATATCAACAATTAAATTATCGATATCAAAAATTCAATAAGCCATATCCAGAAATAAAAATTAATTGTTGAGATCTGAAATTGAATTTCCGATATCGCTGACTGAATAAGTTATATCGAAAATTGAATAAGCTATATCTGTCATTGCTTTAGCGATACCGCTAATTCAATTTGTGATATATAGCTAATTAACTTTTGAAATCAGTAATTGAATTATTGTAAGGTTCGTTATATTGCCTGCAAACTTCAATATAATGAAACAAATTATCCAATATATGCACATGTGCAAATCATTTTAACCTTTTAACCGTAATTGAATTAGAAATATTGGCAACTGCATTAGCGATAGCGCTAAATAGTGATTACATGGCATGAGAAAACGGCTTGCCATATATTTCATCATTAACTAGCAAGCATTATGCGGCTAAACTATAAAGGCTGTGAACCTTCTATTCATAAATATTAAGAAATAAGAGTTAGATAAAAATAAAAAACAAACACCTTATCAATTGTTCGATGCTTATGTAACGTCTATTTGTAATTTCTTAATTACGGCAGTCAGGTGTGGAGCTTTACTGAATTCAAGGAAATTGAAAATATATTATTATAAACAAGCTCTTGGAGTAAAATAAAGAATACATTTTGGCACTAATTGGGGAGCGGATCGTAAAGTACTTTTACAACTTTATAGATCTCTTATCAGATCCAAGCTGGACTCAATAGTATATGGATCGACTCGCAAGTCATACTTGCAGATGCTCGATCCTATACATAATCAAGGATTACGACTCGCCTTAGGTGCCTTTCGTACATCACCAGCCGAAAGTCTATATGTTGAAGCTAACGAACCATCAATATCTCATGGACGGGACAAATTAGCCATTCAATATGCCATTAAATTACAATCTAACCTTATTTATACACCCGTTTAGGGGCATTTGTTGGTTACAAGTATAGTTTATATTACTACCATATCATCCCTTATTTGTAAATAGTTTTATCTTTATATATTTGCATTAATTTTTAATTACTACTTCATTTTTTCATCGATCATCAGTTTTTTTTTGCGCACAATATGACCTTTTTATGTGTCGACGTGCCGTAAAACACCATTCATTCATTCTTAGGAAGCTGTGGAAAAATAAGGTTGAAACCAAAAATATTATGTCAACAATTTGATTCATTTGAGGGGTCAATTTTGAATTATTTTTCGGAAATTTAGGGATATACAAAATCAAAGCAAATCGAAAGAATACATTTAAAAGTTTGTAAGCAAATTTTAAAAGTACGAAATAGTTCCTGTACATCAGGAGTATATGGTGATTTAGGTAGATATCCTTTATTTATAACGCGTTATGTAAGAATACTTAAATACTGGTTTAAATTATTGAAAACAGATAACACAATACTTGAAAGCCACTAAAAGATGGTGAACATGGGTATAAAGGTTGGGCATCGAATGTAAAAAATATATTAAACAAATATGGTTTTACAAATGTCTGGAATGACCCAAATTCTGTTAAATGTTAAATTCATTATAAATACGTTTAGACCAAGGGGTTGTTGATTGTTTTATACAACGATGGTTTGTAGATAAGGAATCAAGTGGTGTACTTGAATTATGTAATAATTGTTAATTGAGTTTTAATTATGAATCATGCCTTGATATTTTACCATATAATCTCAGACCATATTTAACAAAATTCCGAATATCCACCCATTCGTTAACAACCGGTAGATACTCTCGAAAAAGAATACATAGAAATGAAAGATATTGTCAATGCTGTCACAGTATTGATTTGGAAGATGAATACCATTTTATTTTGATTTGTCCGTGTTACTCAAGAATCCGGACATTTTATATTAACACATTTTATTATAATAGATCTAGTATGTTTACATTCTTAGAATTGAGGCAGACATAGGATAAGAATATTGTTATAAAGTTAGAAAAATATATTAGTACAGCTTTAGCTGTAAGGAATACAATCTTGATTAATTAAACAATGTTTAGCTATTTTGTATTTTCACCCTGAGGCTCATGTATCAGTTATTTAAGATTAATATTGCTCAGGGCAAATTTTGTCTAAAATCAGTTGACTTATTATGCATGAAAATTTATGTATGTATATAAAACGATGTACGTATGTACAAGTTAAATAAAACATATGTTCTGCTTTGTTCTGTTCTTAATTTCTTAACTACGGCAGTCAAGTGTGGAACTTTACTGAATCCAAGGAAATTGAAAAGATATTATTATAAACAAGTGCTTGGTGTAAAATAACAGCAAGTAATGAGTAAGTATACGGGGGGTTTGGCCGGTATCCATTATATACAACATGGACATGTTAATATCAAGGAAAAAGGTAATTAAGTCATTAACTTGGTAAATATATTTTAGTTAAGACATGCTATCTTCATTAAAATATAGTAAAACCGTTCTATAGAACTGCATTAGACCTCTTTCTATCTTGTTTCATGTCATTTCTTTTTTCCCTCAATTTTATTTTATAAATTGGTGAAAGGACTAAGTATCATAAGGTCCCCATTTGGCCCCTATTTAAATGTTGATGAAACATGCATAGATGTTTTGCAAAAATAACTATATTTCAAAAGAAAATAACTAGACATCAAGAGGAACATTCCTGCAAAGTTTCATGAAAATCCACCTAGTAGTTTCAGAGGAGTAGTCGCCACAAGTTTGTCATATATAACTCTATGTAAATAAAAGGTGGCCGATAGCGGCCATGCTGGACATCGAATATAAATAAATTTTGGTTAGGACCAACTACACGTCGTGCAAGCCATTTTGGTAAAGATTCCAAATCAATATTACTTATAGCTTTTCAGAAGTCGCCACAAAAATCTATTTTTAGCCATGGCGGCCATCTTGAATTTAATTTATGCTTATAGTTTCGGAGGAGTAGTCCCACAAGTTTTCCCGCTATAATTCTATGTAAACAAAGATGGCGTCTGACATCGAATCAAAATTAATTTTGTTTAGGACCAGACCAACTACATGCCAGTCATTTTAGTAGGGTTCCAGATGAATACCACATATGGATTTTGAAAAGCAGTCGACACAAACTTGTACTTTTAAAATCTGTTTTTAGCCGTGGCGACCATCTTGTATTTTCGGCTGACCTGAATTTATGCTAGTATCAACTAGACATCAAGAGCAACATTCCCGTAAAGTTTCATGAAAATCCGTCAAGTAATTTCAGAGAAGTAGTCGGCACAAGGTTTTCCTATATAACTCTACGTAAACAAAGATGACCGATGGCAGCTAAGTTTGACATCAAATCGAAATGAATTTTGGTTAGGACCTACTACATGTCGTATCAGTCATTTTAGTAAAGGTTCCAAATCAATATCACTTATGGCTTTTGAGAAGTAGTCACCACAAACTGTATTTTAAAATTTATTATTATCCGTGACGGCAAACCTGAATTTCTAGCCGACCTGAATTGTTGCTAGGACCAACTATCGGGAAACATCAAGATTCAGGGCAGCGGCTAGATATTTCCGTCTTATCAAAGGTTTGATATTATATTCATGCGCATGTGTATGATGTCACGTTTTCTCAGCATATATAGAGATACATGTTATTTAACTGATAGGATCGACTACAGACGATTTGTACCAGATGGTCGGCGTGTTTTCAATAACAAGCACGCGCAAGTGAGTGAAAAAAAACAAGAAAAAAACGCGTACCATCGAAACAAGAACTTAATTTGTTTTTACGGCGCACCAAAACAAAAAAGTTATATGGCGCCAACCCGAATAAACAAACCCATATATGACTCATTTTCAGTCCACTTTACCAGAAGAACATAGTTTGTAAGGCAGTTACACATTACACATCTGGGACTTGGGCAATATACAATAATCCAATAAGCAGAAATTCCCTATAATCCAACCCAGCCATTAAATAATCTCTTATTGTATTTATCTGAGATAGAAATCTTCATTGAACATTACTGGTGGATGATGTCGACATCAGCAACACCTTATTGACGTTAATATAAACTTGTTTGTGTGTTGGTGGTTATTATACATATTAAGCAATCATGAATTTTCATTCACTGAGAAATCGCGATCTTTCACCAATAGAAATGTAATAAATCAATGTATTTATTTTATTGAGAAATTATATATCAGTGTTATGCAAGAAAAGTATCTATCATTTTAATCACTCTTGATTTGCGGTTGAGATTTATGGAATTTCAATCCTTGGTATCACTGTTTTTTCCGATAATTGTTTGGAACACCAGACTGAGTGACGCCGGTAATTGTTTAAAACACCAGACTGAGTGACGCCGATAATTGTTTGGAACACCAGACTGAGTGACGCCGATAATTGTTTCGAACACCAGACTGTGTGACGCCGATAATTGTTTGGAACACCCGACTGAGTGACGCCGATAATTGTTTGGAACACCAGACTGAGTGACGCCGATAATTGTTTGGAACACCAGACTGAGTGACGCCGTTTATTTGTTTGGAACACCAGACTGAGTGACGCCGATAATTGTTTGGAACACCAGACTGAGTGACGCCGATAATTGTTTGGAACACCCGACTGAGTGACGCCGATAATTGTTTTGAACACCAGACTGAGTGACGCCGATAATTGTTTGGAACACCAGACTGAGTGACGCCGATAATTGTTTGGAACACCAGACTGAGTGACGCCGATAATTGTTTGGAACACCAGTTGAGCGACGCCGTTGCAGTTCACTACTCCAATTCACAATGCACTAGTAGTTTTGACTCATTATAACAGTTGGCTGGATCCTTCAGCATCAACCTTACTTTCGTATGTGTCATCTGTTTAAAAGATGTTGCAACTTCTGGTCACTCTTTCAATAAGTATTTAAAGATAGCTGATACATCTTCAATGCGGGAACACGTTACAGTATATCAGAGTTTTTGGCATTCTCTTTTCTTGAAGAGCCTCTACACGCCTACTAAACAGTGTCTCCAGCTCAAAATAGAGCAATCGTAAAATGAGACAAAGCAACATCCGAGCTAGAGACATCGTCAAGAAATGGCTGTCAAAATGTGAGTATGACCCATGTTTTAGCTATTTTTTATGGTTTTAAGACATGAACTGACAAATCGGAGAATGTCATGCTCCGGGTATAAGCCAGGAATGTCCGTAAAACCCACGATTTGTTCCATATAATGGCTTACCTTTGTTGTAGAACTTTTCTCCCGTGACCGGTAAGCTTGTTTACATGACAAATTTCGACATTCTTGTGTAGTTTAGTCCGAGTTCTACACATTAAACATATTGTAGCATCATATATTGGTCCAATATGATGATAGAAACAAATGAGCACCACAAATACGCAGGAAAAAGCATTACTCGGAGAGTTATGCTGATTTTTTTAAAAGAGCTGGAGACAACATACGAGAGCTGGAGACAAAACAGAGAGCTAGAGTCGATGCAATACTATTGCATAACATAATAAAACTGTATTAAACCAATTTTAAAAATCAGAAACTACCAATACTGGCGTCATTATCCGTCATTTTACTCTTGCGTGTTTTACCCTCAAACGATTTCAGTCATGGTATAAGTTTTGCTTACGTCACACTAGAAACAGGATTGTGGACGAGTAATAGCCATTGCAAACATCTTGTACACGTAACTTCCTTGCCCTTATACCTACTTTGAAAATCATTTTATTTCGATGTTTTCAGATGACATTTTTTGACAAATCGCGACGGCTTGAACAAACTTGATAGAGGAATTGAATTGAATGTTGTTTTACGGCTCATCAACACAGTACAGGTTATTTAGAGCCGCCCAGAGAGAGGGGAAGGATACATAGGAATCCGGGAACCTGCCCTACTCTTATTATCGAATAGATTCCTATGGTTCTTTAACGTCTTCGGAGGACAGACCGATACACGGGACCGCCCGGTTTACGTCCCCATCCGACGGACGAGGCTAAGGGAAAGTTTTTTGCCCATGAACACACCGACGGAACTCAGTGGCACCACGGAGAATTGAACCCGGGGCCTCCGGTTAAAAATCCGCCGCGCTACCGACTGCGCCACGCCAGCCCTTGTCACCCAAGGAACATTTCTGTGAAATTATTTTGAAATCGCACCAGTAGCTTCTGACAAGAAGATTTTTGAATTTTTTACTATAGCCATATAGGGAAAACCAGCCTCGCCCCTGGCGGCCATGTATTTTGACGAATCTCGACGGCTTGAACAAACTTGGTAGAGGGTCACCCAAGGAACATTTCTGTGAAATTATTTCGAAATCGGGCCAGTAGTTTCTGACAAGAAGATTTTTAAAGTAAGATTTTTAAAGTTTAACAAAAAATCATATCCGTTGCCATGGCAACCAAATTTCTGCACCTAATTCAATTCTTTGAACAAACTTGAAAGGGGACCACCCAAGGAACATTAATGTGAAGTTTGGTTGACATTGGCCAAGCGGTTTTAGGAGGAGATGTTGTTTGAAGCAAAAAGTTAACAACGGACGACGGACACAGGGCGATCACAAAAGATCACCTGTGAGCCTTTGGCTCAGGTGAGCTAAAAATCCTAAATAGTTAATACATTTTACCTGTTACTTCAAAGTATATACGGTACATCAACATCTAATGTAAATACATGTTTACAGTTTCACGATAATACGGATACAGTTTAAACGAAAATCAATAGATTACATGTAAATAGAACATCTGCGTATGTTGGAAACATTTGGTATACATTGAAATAAATATCACATTCAATTCATTTATTGTTTAGCGAACATATATACCGGGTGTATCGCTTCGTAGAAACCTACGATTAATTCGAATGCCACGATATCATCAGTCTCTTTCGATGATAACCACCACTCCAAATACGTAAGTTTTAAGTAATACTTCTAAATGCATCGACTCTAGCTCCCTGGTTTGTCTCCAGCTCTCGTATGTTGTCTCTAGCTCTTATAAAAAAATCAGCATAACCCTCTGAGTAATGCCTTTTCCTGCGTATTTGTGGTGCTCATTTGTTTTTATCATCATATTGGACCAATATATTATGCTACAATATGTTTAATGTGTAGAACTCGGACTAAACTACACAAGAATGTCGAAGTTTGTCATGTAAACAAGCTTACCGGTCACGGGAGAAAAGTTCTACAACAAGGGTAAGCCATTATATGGAACAAATCGTGGGTTTTACGGAAGTTCCGGGCTTATACCCGGAGCATGACATTCTCCGATTTGTCAGTTCATGTCTTAAAACAATAAAAAATAGCTAAAACATGGGTCATACTCACATTTTGACAGTCATTTCTTGACGATGTCTCTAGCTCGGATGTTGCATTGTCTCATTTTACGATTGCTCTTTTTTGAGCTGGAGACACTGTTTAGTAGGCGTGCTCTACAATTCCCAGAAACGCCATTTCCACAAACGCCATTTCCACTACATGTTTTTTTAAATCTCTCTTAACATTCGATTTGTTCGACGTAACCCTAATAGTGAGTGCTTCTTCTTTAACCCTAACGCTAAGGGATTTTACCACTTTTTTGAGTCACTTATTGCACAATCATGTGGCACTCAGTGCCGAAAGAAATGCCTCCGGGAACAACGCCCCCAACTCGCCAATAGAAGAACAACATTTTCTGACTGCTGTCTTGCCATTATCATCATTTCCCTGAAAATAAAACAAAAATTGTATTAGGCCAACATAAAATAATATTGCATTTAGATGCTAAAACTAGAAGCATACCTGTCCCTTGTACAAGAATGTCTAACCAAGGGGTGCAGGACGTTTTGAACTCTGGAACGATGTTTCGTACCCAGTTTTGAGTACGAACTGTCCAATGTGTTGGACGTTCGTACTCTAACGTTGGACGTTTCGTACTCTTACGTTGGATGTTTCGTACCCGGGACGTTTCGTACCCTGGAATAGGTTAAATAGAGTTAGAGTAAGAACATATCAAATTTCAAAAAAACACATATCACAGGAAGTTGGATGATTCGTTCCCTAAACTGGGTACGAAACACCCTAAACTGGGTACGAAACGTCCAGTGGTCCAGATACGAAACGTCCAATGCATTAGACGTTTCGTACCCAAAACTTGGTACGAAACGTTCATGGTGCGAAACGTACAAGGTACGAAACTATTTTTATTTGTTTGATGTGATTTAACATGGGTGGGTTAAAGTATATCATTTACTACGTTTTTCCTGATACATAAATTATTGTTTTACATTAAAACTACAAACAACAAGCCTATGTATAGAGCCTACACATCAGGGTCTATTCGTAATCGTGCAAGAACGCATTACTTTCCCATGCTGGCACTGTTCCGTCGCAGATCGATTTTTCATTGATATTATCATTTGATATGGTGAAAATTTACCAAAACCCATTCATTAAACTGCAACACAGTCTTTGCCATACCAAATATCATCAACTTTTTCTCGTTGTTCGTGTTAAGAGTCTCCAAACTAAAATCATTTAGAACCCTAAGTATTCATCATATTTCATTGCAGCGATGTTGAGATTTTATGTAGGTGAGTAAAGTTGCGTTACTCGGTTTTTTAGGTTCTATAGTAAAATAAAAATCTTTGGCCGAGTAAAAAGACGTTAGCTTTCAAGATTTTGATTTTGAAAGATACATATATTGAATCAATTTGCATGAATGTGCATTACATATGCAGGGTTTTACAAGAACCACACTGTAGATACCTTAATTTTAACAGTAAACTTGGTTGAACATCAAGGATAAAGACTGAGTTTATCACCTACCAGAATGTGTTAGGTATGTCTTATTTCTGGACACTGATTGGTCAGGTGTTTTTTTGATAATGCTCTAACATTTAGTTGATATTCTCATGAATATTGATTAGATGTTTTTAATGAGATTGGTCAAAAATACAACTTCGTTTTCGGGTATTTTAGTTTCAAATTGGTTGAGGCTGTGTCAGTTTTAAAGGGGTTGATGCACTTTTTCAAACAAAGTTTATTTTAAAGAGGTCTGGAAAACTTGAAAAAAGCTGGAAGAATTATCAAAATGCCATGAAAATAAAGGAGATATGACCTATTGAAACTGCGAAAAGAAACATAAATGGTAGCGGCTATCTTGGAGCGATGACGTCATCGCGTCTTTTTACCATATACGAGGGTTGATCAATAAATAACGAAAAAATGCTAATATCTTTGTAATGATCATATCGATCTCACTCAAACTTTAGCCGGAAGTAGTTACATATATTAGCAATGTATCGCTAATTATTTAGGATTGTAGCGACATAATGCTAAAAACTACGGTTGCTAAGGCAACGCTCAATATGCTTAGGCGGGGCATTTTGCAGGTTTTTCACCATTTTTACGCAATTTCAAACCCTTACAGTTTTCATACTAGCAATTGCAATTTGATGAAAATTGTTAAGATGGTCAATTAAGACTCGCCGTACTTGTGATGACATCATACACGGTTTGTGACGTCATGCGTTACGTCACGCACGTGTTACCGTTCCATGGTGACAAAAATGGCGAGCGTGCCATGTCAAAAGCTAGGATTTGTGTATGGTATGACAGATTCAACAATGCCGGGATGGGAAAACGCTAGTGATCTGCCGCGAAGTGGGCGTAAAGTGACGTCGACGAATGATAAGAACGTTCAAAGAGTAAAAGATGTCATCAACAGCGACAGGCGGTTAACTGTCAGAGAAATATGTGATAAACTGAACTTGTCATATGGAACTGTCCATACAATCTTGAAGAAAAAGTTAAATATGAAAAAAGTGGCAGCACGTTGGATTCCAAAACTGTTAAATAGTGAACAAAAGAAAAGTCGAGTTGAAGCCGCTAGGAACTTTTTGCATCAATACCACACACTAGGAGAAGCATTCATCAACAGTATAGTGACAGTAGATGAAACATGGATACCGCTGTTCGACCCTGAAACAAAACAAGCTTCATGTGTTTGGAAAACACCAGCTTCTCCGTCACCGCAGAAGGCAAAGGTCTGCCGGTCGCAGAATAAGCAAATGTTTATCGTCTTCTACGACGTGGAAAGCGTTGTTCTGACACATGCAGTGCCCATTGGACAGACAATTAATTCAGCCTATTATAAAATGGTTAGTAGTTTGAAATTTTAATCTTATTTAATATATTATTTATTGTTAAAGAATTGTGATTTCATAGAACCCAGTTACATGTAGAATTTTTTTTCTGTTTTCAGGTTCTTAGTCGACACTTCCTGAGAGCCATGCGTCGGAAACGCCCTGGGAAGTTGGACAATTTCATCCTGCACCATGACAATGCGCCACCTCACACATCGAAAGCGACCACAAGTCACATAGAACATTTAGGAATTAATATGTTAGATCATCCTCCCTATTCGCCGGACTTGTCACCAAATGACTTTTACCTTTTTCCGACATTGAAACGGGATTTGCGGGGCGTAAAAATGAATTCATTTTCAGAACTCCGTACGAAAGTGTTGAATGTTCTGTACGAAATTCCTAAGGATGACTATCGTGATTCACTTTTCAACTGGGTATCCGGTTGGCAAAAATGTATAAATTTTAAAGGAGAGTATTTTGAAAAGTTTTGAAAAAATATGTGATTGTCCCCCGCCCCCCACTCCACGCACCCCCCTCCCCCCCCCCCCCCCCCCTCCAGTAGGGCATATTGGGTGTGATCGTCAGGTTGATAAACGTTCAACTCAGATTTACGTTAAATAGCGCTTAAATGACGTTGCCCCGCCTACGGGTTTCATAGGTCGGCAAAAATGTTCTAAATAAAATAATTTTTCAATATATTTGCACACAATTTCGTAAGTTTTCTCCTTATATATGTATTTACCACTATATAAAATATTTCTGGAAAAAAATGTGTAATAACAAAGTTATAAGCATTTTCTCGATATTTATTGATCAACCCTCGTATGACATGATAAAATGTATTTTAAAGCAAAGACATCACTGCTAATGAAAAATAAGCATACAATTTATACATTTTACATATGTGTATTTATTTTTAATCAATTTGAAGGCATTTTCTTTGCTTTAAAATATATTGTGTCAATATACCATATATGGTAAAAAGGCGCGATGACGTCATCGTTCAAAGATGGCCAACTCCATTTATGTTCTTTGCAAATTTCAATGGGTCATATCTCCTTTACTTTTATGGCATTTTGATAATTCCTTCAAATTTGTTCAAGTTTTTCAAAACCCTTTTAAATAAATTGTGTTTAAAAGTAATGCATCAACCCCTTTAAGATATTGTTCAATAAATCAGCACTTTAAACTCAACGGATCAGTGATTCATTACTCGAACTATTTGCAAGTGTGCTGTTTGGTTCCTGCCAAAAAATAGTTCGGCAATCTTGTGCACCTCTGAAAACGCGCTTGTTAAAATGGTATATTCAAGTAATGAATGGGATTAGACGACATGTCGTGCCTTTATAAGAACTAGTCGATATCAACGCGGTGACTGTCGTCCTTGAATGCTGCTTTTCCTGTTCGATTTTTATATCTATATTTTAGTAAGTAAATTTAATTGATATTACCGAGAATGGATGTAATTGAAAAGTGACATAAAGGAAGAAATAAGCGAAACGTAAATTCTGTCTGGCATTGTGCCCAACATATTTGAAAACACACTAGCATTAACATACATATAATTCCATGAACATCTCTTGGTAGAGTAATTGTGGACGACAAGTGCAACTTCAGTGTTTGTACCATCGTCTAAAATGGCACTGACATTCAATATCTAGTCAATGTTGATATGTCTTTCTTGTTTACAATTAAACCGTCTCCATTTTATTTGTGTCGATAACTACCGGGTTAACATCATTTGCATAGATACGGTTGAGTATCAACATTCTTTGACGAGATGGGAGGTGTATTGTTCCGAGTGTCACCAGTAATAATCATTATTCGCTGCCGGAATGGCAGCGTTCCGGTAGCGACTCCTATATGATGTTTTTCATTGCACATGGTAAGGTAGCAATGAACAGTTTCTTTGATTTTTTCACTTTGATAACGCTAAAGTTCTCGGGCTGATATGACGTCTCAGGCCTGATATAGGGTGTGATATGAAAATACCCATTTATAATTCTCTATATAGAAAATAGTTGTTATTCGCCAACGATTTGGGTCTTTCAGTATATTAGCAATTCCGACCATTACATTAACGACTAACAGTTAATATCAGATATTACAAAAAGTAAGGTTTTACGCAAGCGTAACATAGCTGTCGAGAGGAAATAGCATTATATCTGGGTTGGAACTGTGAGCAAAGTTTAACATAATAACCGATCAAGTAACGGGTGTTTAAACGATATTGAAACAGAAAATGTTGTCAGAAAGACGTAAACACGCCACGACCGTTTTTTTTTACCAGACACTTTCTTCCCAATTTTACCATCATTTCTTCCTACTAAACATTTTGAATCAAGGTGGGCGACCTCGCTTCGCTCTGTTCAACTCCTTGACATGCGATACATTCACATTTCTAGCACGACATGCTAGAAATACACATCAGTACAGAAATACAAGTGTTCACATATAAGGGATGCGTGTGCGTTAGTGTGTGCATTACAACACAAAATATTTTGGCTACTACCATGTGTAATTATCAGGCCTGAGACGCCATATCAGCCAGAGAGCTTTAGCTCAAGGGCTGATATGGGTCGAGGTTCTGATATAGGGTGTGATATGAATATACACATGTTTTATTCTATTTATCATATACTTGAGCTTTGTCGAAATTTCAACTTCAGCTCACTCACTACGCTGTTCTCCAGGGAGAAAAAAAAGTGTTTAGATCTAGTCCATTCTGATGTATATATGTCACGTAAGTGGTACAAAACTTTTATTTTTGTCCGAAAGCTTATTGAAAATGATTTGAAATGTTCTACTCAAGGTGTATTGTCATAAGTGTTTATTTTATCCACGAATAATGATTATATAGCCAATAATCTGCCGCGAACACAGGATGGAAGTAACTAATGAAACGCAGACGACAAACATTACCGTCGGAAAATCGTATACACTCGTAACTAATCGGTTAGATCCGTATCACTCCGGTTAAAGGATCTGATGTTATTTCCGTGATATGACATATTGCCCGGCAACGAAATCCTGAAGGATATGACTAGCTAGGTCTATGTCGTATTGTATCGTATATTCAAAAACGACGTATTTATAGGGAAGTATGTGATAATTTCTGTAAAACAAACGTACGCTATTTTCGGCCCAAACTATTATTTTTTAAATATAAATCTTTTACATCGATTGCGAAACAAGTTCTTGCAACTTATAGTAATCATTATCGATGGCTTCCTGGGCAGAACTAGTACGAAGCAATGTGGATTGTTATTTTGCTCAAGCATACACACGAGGATCGAACCCACTACCTCTCGATCTGGAGTCCGACGCTTTACCACTGGACCCTGCACACCAGTGTTATTTACAAAAGCATTTAAATAGGGAGTATAATAGGGAGGTTGTTACATGAGTGACTGTGTATTATTGACTTTAATAAGCGAGTCGGAAAAGTTATATGATACGAGGCTGTGCCGATAATCATAGATTTCTATCCAAGAAGTTTATTAAAGTCAAACATACACTGTTGCGAATGTAAGATTATATTTATCACATAACACCCATACGATATGAAAGTTTCACTTTGCACGCCGCCATTTTGTAAGAGAAATCATGACGTCGTTTGGTTGTTTAAAGGGACACATGGCAATCTTGAGTTTTAATACAACATTAACGTTTGCTCTTCGGTTTACTTATTCTGCGTCATTTTGACTTTAAAACTACTTGCATATAATTAAATAAACAAATGAGATGTCGCTTTTCTTCACTATTTGACCACATTTTTAACTATATTATTGGTGCAATATTATAAAAAGTAAAAATAAATTGCTTTGAACTAGTCTAACAATTAATATTGATGATTGAACAAATGCAAAGTAAGAGAAAAACTAACGGGACGCCGTGAGTTTTTAAAAAGTCAAGATTGCCGTGTGTCCCTCTAAGTGAAATAGGTATAAAGGTCTAACAGTAAATGTAAATAAATACTGAAAATGGAACTCTTGGAAGCAACAAACAAAACAAGAGAGACAAGTAGCAGACTCGGTTTTACTGAGGCTGTCATGAGAGGTAATATAAGGTGCAACACTTCTCACGCCCACTAGCACCATCTTACATTAGAAACGTTAAATTTGATACAAGTTGTCGTATTATTGTAGTGCAAAACTGTAACTTAAATCAGGTCTTGTCGTATCATTAATGGTTTGTTCTTTGGTTGCTCTGGCTTCTGACAGGTCGTTGAGTACTTACTTTGTGGCTTTCTAGTCCTTTATATATATATTTCTTTATTTTACATTATTCCCTTTTACTACGATGATAATAGGGTAAGAGTGGAGGTCAAGGCCTTATTATACTTGCTGACAAAGCTATCCCAATCCCTTCGTAACAACCCTTACAGTTTGCTATCGCATGACATTTAATAATATTTCAATGCGATACTTTTGTTACATATCTTTCAAAACACCACAAAAACGTGGGCTAATATGCAGCTTATACATTAAGGCTTTAAGTGTGTGCAATTCTTTGTTGAAATAAAGTCTATGCTTACCACATTATTGACAATAACTATCTATTAGACATATAGCCAATATTAGTTAAGCATTTCGCTATACTCTGTATATTTGAATCAATACACAAATACAACATTTTGACTGGTGATCAACTATAATGAAGGTTGATGTTCTAGTCAGTGATCAAGGAATAATTACTGATTAATATAGAAAAAACACACGCATAAAACGTATAAACTTCCTAAAGTACACAATAAACATAAACAAAGTCATATTCATTTAACTGTAACAATGATGTATTTATAACTCTATATCAACATACACATATAATATCAACGATATATACTAGACATATCTGTTCAAATATTAGTGTACAAATCCAAAATCCCAATTGTTCATTTAATAGGTAGTGTCACTTTTAATAAAAGTAAGTAGGCTACAAACGTCGAACAGCAGGAAAACGCCGATATGATCATTTGACTGGTGTATGAGGTAATTCATTTGGCGGAAGGGCAGTCTGACATTGTGTTCATCAAAATATATTTTACAGCACACAAATACATAACATTGTCTAGAGACAAATCGTATTCACGAGTCGTTGATAAAAGCACGCATTTAACGGTGTTCATGTTACACAATGCATCTTCATAAAGCTTGGTAGAAAGTTAATGTTACATTATTGACAATTTCGCTTAGATTTGTTTTGCCATTTGGAAATTCCTGTAAGTCATATAGATTATTTAACAATTCGCATATCCGCACCACCCCACCCCTCCCACCCCACCCCACTCCCCACTTTCCATTTATACTACTGATTTTTAGTTGATAATATAACGTCTCCACTCGTTTGTTTAGTTCGATCTCCGAAAACTCCTATAAGTCAGTTACACGCTTGTTGTTATTTCGGCTTCTGAAACAGTCTATTAGTCCGTGGGTGCCACCCATACATGTAATACGTCCCTAGAATCACAGCCCCGAGGGATATAGCTAGTGCAAAAAGTACAACACCGATGATCCGAGCCTTTCTACTCGTATATTTCGATTCTAATCTCATGCAATATGGATGTATGTGATGCCGTGTATCCCGGCGACCGAGCAGTGCCTGTGATTTTAACGCAATATCTTCCGCCATTTCTCTTATGGTTTCAAGTTTGGTCGGCGATCTGTCACTTGCGCATCGAAATGACATTGTTATTATAAACGCTCACCGTCGTAACTCGTCCTCACCTGACATGTTAATTGAAATATCACATGACAGTGTAAATCCAGTAAATGTGTAGTTCAATTCCAAAATTATTATTAACGCGGCAACGTTCCAAAGAAGTGAATAATATCCCATGATGTAATATGTGTTTCCAAATAATCACACACTATGTTATTTTCCTGGACAACTGTTTTACTTGCTCTGTAGCACAATCATTTTAAGGCGAAATATATCAATATAAACCAATTCACCGTCTTATGTTTTCGGTAAAATATCCTGGAGTATTTACAGTTTACTTTGACAGCTAGATGTTTATTTCCGAGTGTTACTGCATTAAAGCCTCCATTGGGAGTATGAATGCGGAAATCCACGGTGCCACACTATTGATTGGCCCAATATTCTCCTTCGTCGTCTGTTTGGGTAATGCGAAACTCCACGTTTGGCAGAAACAGTAATGTCAGTCAACAGTTGCAATGTACCTAAGTCAAATAGATTTTAACATTTTATGATTTTAACATGTTATGCGTTAAGCATAGAAGACTTAAATAAAAAAATACATAGTTTCGGCAACGTAATGGATTACCGAGATATTCATTGGAATATGATCTTTATATCGTTTTTCCATGTTGCCTGCATTTAGTGTCTATGCTTGCCCGTTGATAAAGGTCCCGTTTTAAATGTGTTTGACTTTAAATAAACAAAACTGTAATATTCCTTTCGCTTTAGATTTGATGAATATTACGTGTTCTTTTAGGCTCTTACTCAAGAAATTAGATACATGTCGTGCAGAAACTATGCAACGATTGAATATATTTCAAACAGCCTTATTTTATAAGGATCAGACATAAGTATCCCTTGTTGCTTAGGCTAGTGCGACTTCTGCTGGTACTACATCACTCCTTTAAGTGTTATCTTTACAAATAACATAATTGAACTAAGACAATCCGTTAGATAAACATGCCTGTATGACATAATATGTTTGTCTCAACAGCAAGGTGTCACAGCACTATTATGGTGTGACAGCTGGAAAGATCCTGTTATCGTTTTTCTCGCAGAACTATTGTGTTATATATCATAAAACAGACGGACATATCCTGTTATTGTTTGTCTCACGGCACTTTCCGGTTGACGTGCATATACTGACAATGTTTGTGTCAACAGCACTAGTGTTATATCCTTTGACTGACGTACATTTACTGTTAATGTTTGTCTCGCAGAATTATTATTTTAAATCCTGTGACAGACGTACGTACATACACTGTTATCACTGCTATTTTTTTACATGTAGATCCTGCGTACATACACTGTCATTTTTTACATATATATACACTGTCATTTTTTACATTATATCCTGCGTACATACACTGTCATTTTTTACATATATATCCTGCGTACATACACTGTTATTTTTTGACGTACATATTCTGTTAATGTGTGTCTCACATCATTGTTATGTTATATCCTGTGACAGATGGCAGATCCTATTAATGTTTGTCTCACAGGAAAATTATGTTATATCAAGTAACATACGGTTATATTCTGTTAATTTTTGTCTAAAAGCGCCATTTTATGATATTCTGTGACGGGTGAACATATCCTGCTTAGTGTCTCACAGCACCATTATAGTATACCCGTTGACAGACAGACACATCCTCTTATATTTGGCTAAGAACTACATCATGTTATTTCCTTTGATGTTATCAAAGTTGTCTTTTTATTTAAGCAGTTAGATAGAAGAGAATAATCTTTAAAGTAATACTAAATCTTATTAAGACTAGAAAATTCCTGTTTTATATTTAACACAACCACCGTATGCAGAAGACACTATTCTCTAGAACTTTCGATTATTTTCTGCGAGCGTAGGAGTTATACACTGAATGGTAATGCAATTTATTGAATAGCAGAACAATGAACGGCAATATCGTCTTTGCGTGTAGACTGACAATACATTAATATATTTCTGAGTTTTTGTAGTGGAACTTGCTTTATACCGCATAACAAACAAGATTAGCAAGATCGGTGGGTGTATACTAAATACCTCAGTGGTGTTACGGTCAATACGTTATCTTCAGCACCATATAAGTAATGCATCATTATCACGATAATTTCTGGAGAAATAAGGATACTCAGTTGCATATTGTGAGAACACAATATTGTAAAAGAAATAGAAATGGGGTTTTGCGCACAGGGAAATGAGATAAAGGGTGAAGATTCCCATCAGAAGGGGCTCCGATAGGGACAGAGGTCTGTAACTCTAAAGCGTAAGACCTGATATACTGAGCTTAATGTTAGCGCCGTGGAGTAATGGTAAGCATCGCGGCTTAGTAACCTGGGATCCCAGCCAGGACCGAATTAGGGTTAATTATCCTCATATTTTTAAAAAAGTATTCCCTACTTACCAGTCCTTCGGATGAGACTTTTGACGAGGTCTGCTCACTAACATGCCCAGTACAACACAGGGAGGATAACAAACGTTTATACTTTTAGCGGAATTGTTACCTTTAGCGTTGTTACACATGTGCTGGAAATGACGTAAAACAACTTTCAATTAACAAACCAGGTCGCAGAAATGTTTTTACCCAGTGGACTTCATTTTTACCATTTGATCATCTCAACGTTATGCAAATGCATTATATTGTGTGTTTTTAAGACTGATCCCATCAGGCAACCTATTTACAAATACAGATATGTACAAATTAACATCTGATCAAATGTCACATATTTGTGCATAAAAATATCGTTTGATGATGACAAAATTCTTCACGAAATGGTAGGCTTATGTTTTTTCACAAAAAAAGCAGATGTGAGTGAGTGGAAAAAAATCCAATAAGCATATTGTCGATAATTCCTTAAAATCAAACGTAGCAGTTATATCTATTTATTACATTTTAATATTTGTTTGGCATACTTTTGTAAGGTTGATTGTAGTTCCAGACAAACTATATAGTGTAGTCAAGAATGGATGAAGAGACGCCGAGTATTTACTTCGAATTCCTTTTAAGGCGAAGAAAAATAAGTTAGTAAATTTCCAGGTTTGCTAAAAAGACAATACAATATATATGGCAATAAGATTAATGCGTATTTTATATTTCGGCGTTTCCCGTATATGCTGTCCCTGTGTCTACTCTGATACAATAGCAGCAGACCCTTGTTTTGTATATAAAAATCATCCAGGGAAGGTCAAATCTCGCGCGTGTGCAGTCGCAAAAAAAAGAAGTGAAGATTTAGTGTTTTTTTTCGAGTTAAAACTGAATATGTGTCAATATGGATTATATTCTATTACATCATAATCATGATCATGCACCCATCGAAATTAACCTGATAAAACTTCATAGGCAACATTAGTATGCAATATGGGAGAATATACCTAAATGAATAACAATATAAGGATGAGATACAACATATCCCAGTAGGAAAGATAAAAACCCAAATGTATTTATGCATTACCAGTATCTAAGAAAATATATTCACTTGAGAGAAGGAACATATCAATGGATTAGCATTTATCATGCAGATACGCACTTTTCTGCCTAATAAAGGGGTGACCTAATACATTTTGCTTTATTAGGCACTGACCAAAAGAGCAAATCAATGCGGAATCGCACGTAACGTGGAACTCTTCGCCAATTTCCGTACTCGGTATATGTGGCTCGGAAAGTATTTGGTGGCGCTCAATGGGTTTTGGCATCAAAATGATGAATTTGGTTCGGTTTTCGATTGTAGCCCTCCGCATAATAGTGCTCTTCTATATAATGTTGTATTGATGACAATATTGCAGAATTGTGAGCGATGTTGATCAATTTCGTGATATTGTATCGCCATGACCGACAAATTATACTTTTTAACAAAATAAATCCCCAAATATGTGTAGTTGAAATCAAGACGTTTCGGCCCCAAACAGTTCGTTCGGTCCCAAATAAGTCGTTCCATATAATGACTGATAGTTTCGAAGCATTTGCTGAGTTTTCCAAATATATACTTTAATATTACGGTTGATTTGAAGGGGAAGGAGGAAAGAATTTGAATTATGAGTATATGGTCATCTGGGTGTGATTGTTTAAACTGTTTTGTCAGTCGAAAATAATATGTCAGCTGCATGCATATATGAACTTGATATTTTATCAGTAAATCAATTAATAAAACATAAACAAAGAAAGATATGAATCATGAAGTCCATACTGACGTCCATGGTACTTGATATATTGTTAAATTATGCTAATATGGTCTGCAAGTATATATTTTTTCTCCAATCCACATACATTAGGGTACGCCTTTGACATGGTGGTTAGTTAGATATAGATCTTATACATATATCATCTAGTGAAAACATGTCAGATATCATATATTTAATATAAATAATATAAAAAGAGTGTGTTTAACACTATAACTATGTGATGAATGATTAGGCCAAACAAAAATAGGTTTGTTTCCTATTGGATGGTCTAAAAAATGTAGGTTAGGTAGGTAAGCATTTTTTTATTTTTTTTGGAGCAAGATATTGTGAGATTCTATATGTATTTATCTTATAAACCCAATACAAGTTGATGATACAACTGAAAGATTCTCTGTGATGTCAGTTTACCTCGATATATTGTGATAAATCATTGTTCAGAAAGAAAAAAAAATTCATAAAGGGGTCCCCTTAAAAATAGGATCGGTAGGGCCACCGGAAACACAGTTTTGTTTTGTTTTTTACCTTACATCAAATGTATTTATTTTATAAGGGGTATATCAGGCTTTTCTAGAAGCATCAAACATTTTTTAAATGTTTCAATTCTTGATAAAAATGTCAAATAACTCAAATATTGTGCACTGTGTTTTTCAGGTCTGAAGTTTGAATTGATGATATAATTTGAATGGAACATTTTTTTTTATTTTGCCTAAATGCAAACATCAGTCAATATGAAATAAACATCATAATAATGAAGATTAAACGTGAAAAAAGCTGCTGTATGATGATTAAAAATGGATATATATTTACATAATTGTTATAAACTTCCATTCTTGGCATTGATCTTAGCTCTCTGAAGCGCTCAGTGAAAGGAGTTCTTATTTTTGAACATTTCAATTAAAGACAATCCTGGTTAAAAGGAGATAACAAATATAATAACAGTCGTGAAAGAAAAGAATGTAGTTAGAAGAGTTTATGGATGTGTAAACGTTTTGAAGAATGGTCGACATCACATGTTAGGTTCAATCCTGGGTATGCTACAAACTGCAATCTATAGTGACCGATGGCAATGGCAGGGATGCATGTCAGCCGATCGATGGCGTGTCCTTCCACACGGGTTATATATATATTTTTCTTCTTCATCGGCGGCTTAGGTAGCATGTGAGTTTGCTCCCTGACAGCGGCATATCTGATGGGAAATCTCATTCCTGCTCCGTGACAGCGGAATATCTGATGGGAAATCTCATTCCTGCTCCCTGACAGCGGCATATCTGATGGGAAATCCCATCCCTGCTCCCTGACAGCGGCATATCTGATGGGAAATCTCATCCGTGCATCCCTGACAGCGGCATATCTGATGGTAAATCTCATCCCTGCTCCCTGACAGCGGCATATTTGATGGTAAATCTCATCCCTGCTCCCTAACAGCGGCATATCTGATGGGAAATCTCATCCTTGCTCCCTGACAGCGGCATATCTGATGGGAAATCTCATCCCTGCTCCCTGACAGCGGCATGTCTGATGGGAAATCTCATCCCTGCTCCCTGACAGCGGCATATCTGATGGGAAATCTCATCCCTGCTCCCTGAATCAACTTCACTTAAGGTAATACAAATTAAATAGTATACATGTCGCGAAAGAAATTATGGAAAATATAGTTTAAAGAGTTTAGAGATGTGTAAACTTCTTGAAAATCATGACATCTATAGTGATTGATGCATGTCGACCGATCCTTGGCATCTCCTACCACCTGGGTTTTGATTCGCCTGCTTCATCAGAATATGTAACATGTTTAATATAAAACATATTTTTATCTCATTTCCTCTGAGGTTGCTGCCCAAATATAACCTAATATGATGTCTCAACATGACGTAAAACCTCATTTCATTTATTCGTAATTGCAGTAAACACATGAAATGAGTAACACTATACTTATGTGAATGATTTTAGCGTATGTTTGTATGTACAATTGTGTGTGTAAGTGTGCCAGGCGTCTGCCAGGACTCGAACCTTGATCTCTTTTCTTGAAAGAAAAACATGCTTCCTTACACTACAGAGAGGCATCACAACAGAACAAACTGAGCGTACAAAAGCTAACCAAAAGTGCAAGTAACTTAAAGAAACTAATATAACCCGCCAAATAATTGCAAAATTACACTACACAAAGCTGTTTATCAAAACTCTATCCAGGTTTTTAGGGCATATAATAATGTATCCATGCCGATTAAAAGTACAGGTTTATTCACGGGTTCTGTGACTGAATATTCATCAAATGAATTATGAGTGTATGGTCACCAACTCGGACAACTGACTCGGCTCTGACACCATTATTTTCCTTCAGCAGGAAGACCACCACTGGTCATCTGCGTGGTTTCAAGCCTCACACGTGCCATTGAGTTTCATTGGTTCTTGGGCAAGACACTTTCCGTTAGTGCGGCTGTCTGAAGGGGATGTAAACTGGGCGGTCTTGTGTATCGGAGTCTATACCCGACCATCTATCCTAGAGCAGCTGAGCTGCACGGTAAACCAACACAGAGAGTGACTTCGATCACGAACCATAGTAGCCGTAGTATAACTATGGTCAGATCGAATACACAATGGTTTAACCAGAATGACGTCATCAATCTACTATAGTTCAACCCACGGCAAGGGGATGGTTGCTCTGGTTCAAACATGGCGGACAAAAATAAACTTTCACAAATTTGAAACTAACTTTGTTGTATCTTCGGCATTTATAGACATTTGACTTGAGTTATAAATGTGTTATTTGTATGTAGTCAGTTACTCGATACATGTATGCAATTGCACCAACAATTAACTGTTTACAGCGAATTATTTGAGAAATTGAGTTGCCGGTGTCGAGGTAAAAAAAGTATGGTTTAAATGCACCATGTATCGGCATAGTCTAAAACCTGGGATGGAATGGAATTGGAATGGAATGAGACTTTGATTACAATCGCATTCCATTCCATTCTAGTATAAAGTTCCCATTCCATAATTTAGTCTGTGACACATGTACTGAGTATAGGATAAAATATGGAATGAATCTGGAAGAAAATTGGAATGAAAACATGTGAAATATGCTTATTTTACATTGTAAGGCTATCAGGAAAGCATGGGAACACAATGTAATATATCTGACATGTTCTAACCTATTGGTATTATAACCTCTAACCACACACACACAGACTGGCACAGCAGACTATCACACACGCACACGCACACGCGCGCGCGCGCGCGCGCACACACACACACCAACATTGACATAATTATGTACATGGCAGATACATGTACGCAAACTAACAAAGACAGTGCACAATATGATAGCATTTTAGTGTAGTAATACTCAATTTGGTGTATGTCAATAGGTACTACTGTCTCGCCGCAGAGCGATAGCGGTAGGTATGGCTTCACATGCAATCGTTCTGAGTTCAAACCCCGCTGAGTGCACTAGTTTTTCCTCGTCCGTAGCATGGTCGGTGGAATTGCCTTTGATGAATGCATAGCATTAAATCTTTTAATTCAATACAGACAAAGGGCGGAGCTTTACCATACTATAACGTCCGATAAATTAATGGAAGAGCACCATACTACACAAAAATAAATAGAGTCTGTCACAGCTTATTAGTGCCTAACAAGTTCTTTTTCTATGTTTAGCGTCATTGGGCTGGTACGTTTTTGAATGTCTGGGCCAAACAAAACAAAACATTTTTGACATTCATATGGAAACCATCGGAAACGTATTTCCACGTCGACGACAACGCAAAACAAGTTATAAAATGACCAGGGAAATGAACAACTTGATCAACTACATCAATTCCTAATTGGAATAAACAAAAAATTTACTTGTTTTGTTGTTTGAATATGGTGTCGGTTGAAAAACGTCCAAATAATGATGAACAATACAGCTGTTTTTTTACGATGGCCCATTTGTACGGTGTCGATGCGCGATGGTACGATGGCGATGGCACGATGGTACGATGGCGATGGTACGATGACGATTGTACGATGGCGATGACGCGATGGTCATCGCCATCGTACCATCGCCATCGTACCATCGCGCATCGACTTTAAACGCGATGGTACGATGACGCGTCATCGCCATCGTACCATCGCGTCATCGTACTATCGCCATTGCACCATCGTGCCATCGCCATCGTATAATCGCGCATCGACTTGTAAAGGTCGATGCTCGATGCTCGATGGTACGATGGCCCTAACGGAACATCGTACATTTGGCTCACATTAACTTCATTTCTATTTCTTCACTTCCGAATTTCGCATTGCGGATTCCGAATTCCGCATTTATAAGTAGGGAGTAAATAAGTAGTAGGAGTAAAATACTACTACTACTACTACTTCTACTATATCTACAACTACTACTACTACTAATACTACTATACTACCACTACCCCAACCACAATAATAGTAATGATAATGATAATGATAATGAAAATAATAATAATAATAATAATGATAATGATAATAGTATTAATAATAATGTATGCGTGCACGTGCATGTATGTGTTTTGTGAAATGACAGTGTTAAAGATGCAGTTACTTCTCACATTTTAGATTTAATAATAGTGTAATATAAAGATGTTTGAATATTGCCAGTGACCACGAATGTTGTATTTTTTATATTATAAAATCCATAACCTTAAATTAAATTCTATATACAGAGGATCTTACTTACATGAGTACTCATTCATTATTGAATTTATTAAACGAATTGGCAAAATGATATAATGCGAGGCTATTGCCGAGCATAATATCATTTTTGCTAACGAGTTTAATAAATTCAATAATGAGCAAGAACGAATGTTAGATTCTATTTATTATAACACACATATCGACTTTTATTGCATTTTGCCTGTCGTTTTGACACGCGAAACCGACATAAACCGTGGGAATTGGATCATAGTCATTATCGATATTTTTTTGACAATGCATACTAGGCTTATTTGCATGCTTATATAACTAGTAGTATATCGAAAATATAGAATGGTGTTATTCCACTCCCACACCGTAAGTTATGTGATAAAATCGGAATATCCCTGTTGATCCTTTGTAAACGTATATACTATTAAATGCCATAAATATACACAAACTCCAATTTGAGTATCTGTTGATCCTTGGCACACTGTAAAGTTCAATATAAAATATAAGGGCGCAGTCGGCTTATTTTGACTGCTATTTTAGTACACATTGAAATCAGAAGACAAAATTAAATTAGGTACGGCAAACGGAACTTTAATACAACTCACCCCTCCCACCCCATCCTCTTCAGTTTTTATTGCGTTTTTCGCATTTTTCGCATTTTTTCGATTTTTATTTTTTCGGACATTGACAAATATTTGTACGCACTTGCATAGGTGCGTAAGTCTAGTTACGCGCCTGCTCTCTTAAAATCTAATTGGTACGAATAAACTGTAATCTTATATCCGAAAGTTCATACGCGGATCCAGGATTTTACCTCGAGGGGGAGCATAAGTTTTCACAATAACAAGAAAACTACAACACATGTTTCTTTTCATTTTTTTCAGGATGGTGTATCTAGGGGGTGTCCAGGGGAAGTTCCAGAGTCGGTCCAAACTTTACAAACCTTAATATTTTATGTAATTTATAAAATCTCAGTCCGGCCCTTCACACGGCCTTCCCTCTGGATCCGCTAGTGATCCATTCTGAATTTATACTCCAACCTGGATTCGCTAGTGGTATACACCACACACACACATACCAATAAAATATTTCCTGACTTCTGAATTCTGAATTCCGAATTCCGCATTCCGCATTCCGAATTCCTCATTCCATAATAATGTGGTTTTTTTTCATATTTGCACTAATACTAAATAAGAGTATTTTTGAAAATCTTAGATTTTATATTGAAGTTTATAGTATGTATATACAAAGGATTAACAGATACTCTCCCCGTGCACATGTGGTTGCCGGGGTAGAATACAACCACTGCAAATCTCGCTAGAGGCAGAGGGGTAGGAACCCCTTTCATGTTCATTTTGTCATTTATATCATGCTCATTCAATGTCTTCATCATGACACCGCGTATGCAAACGTGGAAACGTGGCTCCATCGTAAATGGAGTGTTTACTATAGAATTTGCAGAAACTCTGCAGTTCAGCAGATTAGAAGGTTCGAGGCCCATTCTCCATATTTTATCTGGATGTAAATGGAGGATGAGTCTGACATGTTCATCCCTGTTAGGCGCCATATAACCTTTCATGTGTTGGTGCGCCGTAAAACCCAATTCAATTAACTGATACTCGAGTAGGAGTTTGTGTATATTTATAGGGTATAAGAGTAGGAGTTTGTGTATATTTATAGGGTATAATAGTATATACGTTTATGGTGTATTTATACAAAGGATGCACGGATACTCAGCTTATAGGGAATTTAATTTAAAATATGTGGTTTATATAAAAATACAACGATCGTGGTGACTGGCAATATTCATACACTTTTATATTACATGATTATTAAATATAAAATGTGAGAAGTAATTGCATCTTTAACAGTAACACTGTGATTTCACAACACACATACATGCACATGCACGCATATATTATTATTATTATCATTATTATTATTATTATTATTATTATTATTATTATGGTCTAACTCTAGCAAACAATAAACAATAGCTCTTTTTCTTATCATTTTGACTGGTCATTTATGCCTATAAACTATATTATTATTATTATCTTACTACCTACTTCTAAATGCGGAATTCGGAATACGGAATTAGGAATGCGGATTGGGAATGCGGAAAGCGGAAGTCAAGAAATAGAAGTGAAATAAACGTGAGCCAAATGGGCCATCGTAGTTTTTTTCCTTTCGGCTGTTCGTTTCTTTGTTCTTGCCTGGTAGGTAGGTTTCGAGAAAGCAACGTTGTTTTTCTCAGTATATTTGTTTTGAAGTATGACTGCATCAGCCAGAGGAGAAATGTTTATTTACAGTATATTTTTTATTTGTTATGCAGGATGACTCTTTCAACCAGAGGAGAAATGTTTGTTTTCATTAGATGTGTTATGTAGGATGACCCGCTAAAGATAGAAAAAACTCGGTATGGCCTTATTTAAAAACCTCGATGGGCTTAGCCCATCTCGGTGTTGTATGAAAGTCAGTTGATAACCAACTCGCTGAGACTAGACTCTATATAGACTATTACATATTTGTTCATGTGCCTGTATTCAATTGGTAACCAACTCGCTGGGACTAGACTCTATATATCACACATTTGTTCATGTGCCTGTATTTATTCTAGTTTTAGTTGTTAATTTTGGATTGACATATATTTATATGATAAAGTAAACACATTCCAGGTTTTACACTATGCCGCGTAAAACTATAGTTTAACTAGAGTAAGTTCGCATTACTCCTTTACTAGACATGCGCAGATCAACGACCATAGTTAAACTATAGTTAGTGATCGAAGTCCCTCAGAAATATAATCATTAGGCCAAAAAGAAAAATAGATGTGTTTCCGGCGGCCCGAACGACCCTATTTTTAAGGGGCCAACCCTAAAACTCTTTTTTTCCAGTTTATTCTGAACGATGATTTATCACATAGCTTACATCATGGAAGTGAAGCATAACACCTTCTATATTTTCTGTAATCCACAGGGCACTGGTGGTATAACTATGCAAATTATTACCGAATTACACACCAAAAGTGTAAAATATTTAGGTAAGTCATATGATTCGTTCAGAGTTGAATAATTTTCTTTCGTGTAAACAATACGATGCTAATAAACTATTAAGACTAATTAGTAAAGTGCATGTTAAACAATGGCCTTCTGGTTTAAATTGTCCTATAATTTATAACAGGAATGCGTAATTTAACTGTGGCGGTCTTATATCGAGGTAAACTGACAACATCATGGAGAAACTTTCACGTTGTATTGTCAACTTTTATGTGTTTTATGTGATAATGCCATCCTTAAACAAATATTCGTTTGCTGTTTCCCGACCCAGCATTTCATAAATGGGTAGGTAGGTAGGTGAATTTATTTGTTTGGCCAAGGACAGTATTGAAATACATTAAGAAATTAAAGAAAAATATACTGAAGATAGCAACAACAAAAAAAATGTTATAGAATTGCTATAAAACGTTATGGGTAGGGCCCTTATTCATGGCTAGGTAGGGAAACAGCAAAGCAACAATTTGTTATGGTCGGCCTAAATAGAACCTAACAATATCATGCTCAAAAAAAAAAATCGCTACAAACCTACCCTATTTTTTTTGTTAGAGCAATAGAAAACATCCATTTTTCTTTTCGGCCTTAGTAAGAGTAGGCTAGGGCAGGTTCCTCTTTATCATTTCTCTCTCTCTCTTGGGCAGCTCTACATAGTATATACTGTAATGTGTTCATCAGCTTAGTAAGCACTGCTCCTTAAATAATTTATGATATACACGCTTGCACTCACAGGGTGTGGTATCATATACCCCTACAACATGTTTAATTACATATAATTACATTTATATCAACAGGACCTTCCTCAGGCATATTTTAAGAAGAAGGTATAAGTGAGGACAACAAACTGGTGGATGGACGGATGAAAAGAAGAGATATGGCCCCGAACTGGGCAACCTAGACTACACCAGCCCAGTAGTTCGTTGACTCAACCACATAGTCGATGTCGTCCAGTCCCACCCACCCGCCCACCCCACCTAACTGCCACAGCGAAAACCACAGAGCAGAAACATACAATCAACTGAACTGACGACACAGCAGCAGCAGATCAACCTACACACTCAACGCAGATCACAGTTCAGACTCTATTGTACCCATCACTTCAAGATACGTGAGATATCCTGCGCTTATCGTGTTTGCTGGTGGAGGGACTATAATATATATATACTATATCACTATCTCTTCTTTTCTTTATTCTTCTATAATATCGTAATTGAAGCCTGTGGATTTTATTCTCATTCAAATTATCTGCCATTATCAACATCCAATATACCGTCACGGCGAACAATTCTAACTTCTCGTAAGCCGCGATTCTTTAAATTTTCAATCACTAGAGTATGCAATGTAACGCATGTTTGTCACTTGGCTGTCACCTCGTCCGTCTGATGGGTACAAATACAATAGAGTTTCATTTGTGTGCTCGACAATGTAAAATAACGTTATAATCTTGCTCAGTGCCGAGCACATTCATTTGCCATGTTTTAAACGGTTTATTTCATATTAATAAAGCTTGTCTGCCTTCCAATCGCACTGTTTTCACTGGATGTATTATTTCCCTTCGTTGTGTTTCTTTCAGATTCTTCATTTGTCTTAGTTGTTGAACTCTGAAATATATGTCAATAGTTGGATTTTAACAAACAATTTTGTTTACAACTGATACATATAAATTATTAATTATAATAAAAAAATGTGTTTCAGAATTCTCTCAATGGAACTTCATACAACACATATACAGAGTACCACTTTATTCAAATTCATAATACAAACACCATACTTTAATGCACGAGTTAATGTTGTTTGACTATATAGCATATGTGCAATGTTATTACCTTGCCATCGGTCTTGTCACATGTGTTTTGACTTCTGTTATTCTTGGATACGTAGCCAGAATATCGGGAACCAGCGCACACATTAATTGGAATCTGTTTGGATATCATCTCTTCAAGGAATTTCCTCTTTTGCATCTCCTGGTATCGCTGGTTCCTCTCTTGAAGCTCTTTCTCAAACTGCATATGATGCATGTGGCGACTCCATTTTAACTCGTTTATGCTTCCTCGTTTGTCTTCATCCGGAATGTCTTTGATCTTATGGAAGAAACTGGCCGGATCCTGCTTGACTCTCTCTATGGCCTTCACCTGTGGTTTACATGTGGTTCCCTGCTTCATCATTATCTTAAGATAGCATTGCGTGAGTTTCTCTACTTCTGATTCTTCTGACACATTTAATGTGTTGGATGTCGATATTTCTGCTACTGGTTCCTGGCACGTAAATGGCAGTGGTTTAGCGCGAGGTATAAGACAACAGGATAAGCAAGACCCGCATTGTAAACTAGTGTTTTCGCCTTCTTCGTTAGCCGCTGACGATGACTTAGTCAATGTTTCTGATGGCGAGTCGTCTGCTACCGTCTCCTGGCATGTATAACATGGCAATGCTTTAGGACGAGGTGTAAGACCAACGATTAAGTCAGACCCTCTGTGTAGGCTAGAATACTCGCGCTCACTGTCTTCACCATTAATCTGATGCGTTGTCAATTGTGAGTGTTGCTCAGTTGTTTCGTGCATAAATTCCTCTTCATTAACGGAATTGTCCTTAATTGAAAATGCATCTTGGGCGAAAGAATCGTCTGACTGTTCATACAAGGTTTTATTACTGCGCTCTTGGTAATGTTTCCTGTAAAATGATTCAGATGTTGGCTTGTCGTCGATTTTTAATTCATTTTGAGGAGGCTTTTCGTCTGAATATGTTTGAACTGAATCGTGGTGTTTATCCTTCGGATGATTATCTTCGTCGTGTTTAGAACCGATGCTTTCCTTCACAGAATCTTTACATGTGAGATCAGCTATTGTCAGCTGTTTTTCCGTATGATTTGATTCGTTCTGGTCAGTTTTCATATCTTCTGTAAAATATGATGAGATTATCCGGATGGTGCGTTGGAGATGAACAAAACTAAAATATTTATCCTTAAAAAGAGTTCAAAGGGACTGATTTGGATGTACATGTGCATGTGTTCCACCTGAATCAACACGATGTTCTATAATCTGTATGACTCGTCAATTAAATACGTACCGAATTCAGTGTTTGTAAAACAACACCATCATTATCATCGCGAGATTCTAATAATAATATAATGACCTCCCTCTCAGTGTCTGGAATAACTAATAATATTTTATTGTGTCAGTTGTGGAATTGGATAATCTATAAGGGACACGCGCCAAACGTTTTGTCCTTTTTTGCTTCCAAACCCGCGGCATCCGTTAGTTTGTCTACATAACGTCCTTATTTGCAAATCATTAGTAGTACTTATTTGAGTAAGTCAATACATTTTTTTTGCGCAGTACTTATGGTTGGTATTATTGTACCAATAATTAATACCTATTCTAGAATGAAGAAACTTTGCTGTAATTGTTATAAGGTTTTAAGATCATGGAATAATAAATCAAGGCACTAAGTGTAATACGTGATAAATACTTCAAGAGTGCATTCAAGATAATAGCTCATTGGTTAATGTTAAATAACCAGAGTTACATGCAACTTCATTATGAGTACCCGTCTACGTCTATGAGAGTACCCGTCTACGTCTATGACTGATATGTTTATCTCGGGTCAAATGTTTAATTACTGCGACGATAGAGTATAGAGCAGAACAGAAGTGAATTGTTACTTCGACGTTAAGAGGGCGCAGTTAACAAAGATCATGTGGTAAATCCATTGAACGACAACATGTATGAACGACAACATGTATGAACGACAACATGTATGAACGCCAACATGTACGACAACATGTATGAACGCCAACATGTATGAACGACAACATGTATGAACGGCAACATGTATGAACGACAACATTGTTGTAATTCTACCACTGGTGGATCGACACCTGCGATCCAGCCTAATCCATTGCGCCTGCGCCGAAGCGGGTGACGTCACCATTCACCCGCTAGAAGCCAGTTCGAGCTCACACACCAACCTGTAAAGACGTCTATACATTATACTTGCCACAGTACTCCGTTCCGGAACCAATACTTGGTAAGTATGTACAGACTCTTTACAACAATGGCGCTGCGAGCAATACGAACTCCCAGCGGAGGAAGGTATTTATGCTTTTTGCCGCTGTGAAAGCGACTTGTTGTTGTACCCCACACACTTCTGAGTGGGTGGGGTAATTTGCGTGTTTTGCGTCACATTTGGGCGCGAAATATCACGCCACGTCGGCAGTTTACAGCGCTTTCAATACTACTTTTTAGTGTGGATTCTTTCCACACTCATTTTGTTATTAATAGGAATTGAAAAAACTAAATTGGAATAGTTTTTATTTTTGAATTTTCCCGTTCACCGCCGGCTGGCCTGGCCACATGACCAGGTAACTGGCGGAATGAACCAAAAAGTACCAAAATGGTAAATCTAATAGTTATTTAATTATATTTTTTTTTTTTCCATCAACTTTACAATTCTATCTATCATTCCCAGGTGGCATGTGAAATTCACAACCTTTCACACTTTATAGTGTGTAATGTGAAATCACAATTCCAGTCTAGGGAGAGTTACATTTTTTTTTTTTTTAAATAATTCATTCTGTTTCACATATATTGAATTTTGATTTTGAATAAAATATCAGTTATCTGTGGAATGGTTATTTACTAACCTATTTATTTATACAATTGTTCAAATATCCAGCAAGTCTATATGGTACAGAGATTCACAACACTATAGTGTGAAACTGCACAATATATTATTTGTATTAATTTCAATTATTCACAACTACGGTGTGAATTTATTACAATACATTTATTATTTGTAGTCATTTGTCGATTGTATTAATTATTCACAACTACGGTGTGAAATTGATACAAAACGCAATATTGAATAATCACAAATTCGTACTGTGAACTCAATATAAGAAAAATGACACAAAAAATTCAGATCAATTATTGCATGGCGGAAGAGTTGAATGAACTGCCGGGTGTCAGAGACAAGATAGCTGAAAGAATAATACAATTCAGGTCTACAATGGGTAACATTAGTAGACAGAACATCAGCACCATCCCATATTTAAAGGTGACTGACGAGTTGCTGGACAGAGTTGACTTTTCCAAAAATGGCAACCTGTCCGTCAATGTGCCAGCTGACACAATGGAGGCCCTATCCTCCATGCAAAATTTTAAAGAAGAAAGCGGGGATGAGGATGACCTAGCCGCACCAGCAAGTAATCCACATGTGGGTACGATGGAGATGGGCAATGTCTCAGATAAACTGGACATTGACACCACCAACCCAGTGGACGAAGGGGCAAAAGCATTAAGCCCCATAAAGTCAAACCCAAAAGGTCAGCAGCAGGTTATCATTGACCAGGTCACCGAACAAATTAAACATTTCGAGGCGGGAGGGGCCAAACCAAAAACGGGACCTAAGTTCAAACGTGAACCAGAAAAAGGTGAGATGCCCAATATGGCCAATATGGCCATGCCTAAGTTCACGGATTATAAAACATCCCCTATGGATTATAAACCATCCCCGGGTACGACCACGTTTGAAATGCAAAATGCATTAAATAAAGACAATCAGGCCCGAATTGAGAATACGGAAACTGTACTGATTAAGCTATTAGCTAATACAGTAGAGATTCTGTCAGCTCAAACTCTTAAGAGCACCAAGGGCACTAAAGACGCACAGGGTATTAAACTTCCGCGGAATTACGAAATTCCCAAAACACTGAGGTTTGACGGAACCTCGGAATGGGAGATCTTCTTGCGGAAGTTTACCAGCTACACTGATGCGATGGGATGGACACCGGTTATGAAACGGGAAGCACTGACTTGGAGTTTGGAAGGGAAGGCAAGCAAGTACTTGACCAACCTTCTAAACAGGAACGAAGCAATTAGTTACGCTGAAGTCATTCAGCGATTAACTAAAAGATTCGAAAATAAGGACTTGGTTCAGGCACTGATGGCCAAATTTATGTCCGAGGTCCAGAAACCAAAAGAGGACCTCGAGGACTGGGCAGACCGCATTTATGACTTGGCGTGCCGCGCTTACAAAGGCCTGCCAGACGTACACATTGCCAAATTGGCAGTAGTACGCCTCTGTCAGGGCTTAGAAAACAAAGCAACGGGCCACCAGGTTATAAACGCGAGGCCTGAGACTGTTGAAGCCGCCGTAGACGCAATACGGTGGTATCAACTAAACCAAACTGCCATCTATGGCTCTAAGACGGAGCCGGAACCCGTGAAGCCTGTGGACACAATATGTGAACACCCCAAAGTACAGGCAGTCACGAGTCCAGCTCTGTCCCGTAGAGATTCCTCCCCAAAACCCAGACCGAGGTTGGAGGACAGAGTCTCTATGTTAGAGACCAAGATGGACAAAGTCCTGACAATACTATCGGACGTCAGTTCAACGCTCAAAGGCCTAACTGAACAGTCCAGGTTCCGACCCAGGTCACCCTCCCCCACCCGAACCAGGTGCTTCATATGCAATGAAGCAGGACATTTCGCTAGGGAATGTCCAAAAAACCGGAGGGGAGCAGCTCATAACCGGAAATCAGTTTCATTCGTCCAAGATGACGAACATGCTCATGAAAAGTCCGACGATTCTTTAAACGAGTCCGGGTCGGACCGAGAGGCCTAAATCCGACCCCTGACATCAAAGGCCACATAACCAAAGCTCCAAGCATTCACAAATCAAGCCTAGGGCAGTGTGTGAATAGTAATAGTTCTCACATTTCCCAGGACAAGAGGTGTGATAATATGGAACTTTATAGCGGGCCTATTCACAACCTTAAAGAGTGTGAAAAACAGCCAGAGGGGTCGCCTCTCAACCCTATGGACATGCTTAATCACAATCGTAAAGAGTGTGAAAAGCAGTCAGAGGGGCCGCCTCTCAACCCTATTGACACGCTTAATCACAATCATAAAGAGTGTGAAAAGCAGTCAGAGGGATCGCCTCTCAACCCTAGTGACATGCTCAATCACAATCATAAAGAGTGTGAAAAGCAGTCAGAGGGGTCGCCTCACAACCCTATTAACAGGCATAATCACAATCTTGAAGAGTGTGAAAACCAGCCAGAGGTTAATAACCAGGGGTGTGAAAACATGTTAAAGGAAGAGAAATTATCAGCTAAAGATTCTCAGAACACTTGGTCCCAAAGCCCTGACGACATAACTGTCTGTCAATTAAGGTCTGGGTCTATGTTCCGAGTAGCGGCTGTGGTCAATAGACAGCCTACACAAGCAGTTGTTGATACTGCAGCTGAAGTCACTATAATTTCGGATTCCTTATACAGACAACTAGAACCTAGACCACCAGTGCTCAAGAACATCAGACTACACACAGCTGGTAAGAAGTTGAGCATGATAGGCTTTATCGTGGGACCCGTGGCCCTCAAATTAGGGAACAAAGTGTACCACGAACGAGTCTATGTGGCTCCAATACAAGATACCATGCTGTTAGGTCTGGACTTCTTGAAAGCGCATGGCACCAAAATTGATCTTTTAAATTCCCAACTAACGGTGGGAGAAGAGATCATTAAAATGGAATTAGAGGGTGGGAATGACTCCCAACCTACTGTAGCTAGGGTGTGTGTAGACCGGCGAACGGTAATTCCACCTAATTCAGTAGTTCTAGTTGACTGTTCGGTAGACCATGTACTACCACAATATGTTGTGGAGCCCATAAAAGTAAAGAGTAATAAACTGTTGGTACCTCGCACCATACATACAGGCAATAAAGATCTTAAAGTGTGTATGATTAACATTACCGACAAGTTTATTACCGTAAAGAAAACGCTCAACATTGCTGAGGCACACTTAGCACACACTGTAATGCCTGTTCCAGATGAACTTTTAAGTGGAACAAATAACGTACAGGTGCAGAAGGTCAGCATGAGCAATGTTGAAGCTAAAAACAACATTCCAGACCATTTATCTGTAATGTTCCATCAGTCCAGTGTCAATCTAAAGGCAGAAGAAGTCGAAGCCTTTGCTGAATTGATAACTGAGTTTCAGGATGTGTTTGCCAAGGATGAATTTGACTTGGGTAACTTTACTGAAATTCAGCACCATATTGATACTGGAGATGCCAGGCCGGTCAAACTTAAAATGCGTAGAACCCCTGCCTGTTTTGTTTCGGAGGAAGAAAATCATTTAGAAAAAATGTTGAATGCAGGGGTTATAGAACCATCAAATTCTGACTGGGCGGCTCCTCCAGTGTTAATAAGGAAAAGGGATGGAACGGTCAGATGGTGTTTGGATTATCGGGCTCTCAACAATGTCACTATTAAGGACAGTTTCCCGTTACCCTTAATAGAAGATTGCATAGACACTTTGGCTGGTAACAAGTGGTTTTCCAAATTGGATGCAAACTCAGCTTATTGGCAAATACCTATAGCTGAGGAAGATAAAAAGAAAACAGCTTTTACCACCAAATTTGGCCTTTTCGAATTCATAAAAATGGCCTTTGGTCTCTGCAACGCCCCAGCGACCTTCGCCCGAGTAATGAACCTGGTTCTGAGAGGGCTCACATGGAATATAGTCTTGGCATTCTTAGACGACATAATGGTCTTAGGAAAAACCTTTAACAATCACTTAAACAACTTGAAACAAGTGTTCGAACGTCTGAGGCAATATAAATTAAAGCTAAAACCAAAGAAATGTGAGTTTTTTCGGAGAAAGGTAGAGTTTCTGGGACGAATGGTCACAGGAGAGGGTATGGAACTGTCCGATAAAGACATTTCTGTGGTTCGGGAATGGCCTATTCCCAACTCTACGAAAGACGTAGAACGTTTCGTGGGATTGGCCAACTACCACAGAATATTTATCAAAGACTATGCAAAGTTAGCTGCACCTTTGTACGGGGTAACTGGGAAAAATGCATTTGTGTGGGGTAAGGACCAGGAGCAGGCATTTCAGAACATAAAACATGCCTTAACTCATGCTCCTGTTCTTGCCCTGCCGAATAGTACAGACCTGTTCATCCTAGACACGGATGCATCTAAATATGCAATAGGAGCAGAGCTTTCCCAAGTACAAAACGGTGAAGAAAAGGTGATCACCTATGGTAGTTATGCCTTATCACCGGAGCAACAGAGATATTGCACGACCAGACAGGAATTACTAGCTGTGGTACGATTCACACGACAATTCCGACACTATTTGTTGGGACGAAAATTCGTTGTTAGAACGGACCACAGCAGCCTGACCTGGTTACTGAACTTTAAGAACCCTCAGGGTCAAATTGCCCGTTGGTTAGAGGAGTTAAGTCAGTATGATATGGTTGTGCAACATCGTCCCGGTGCAAAACATGGTAATGCAGATGCCCTGTCAAGGTGTGTACCAATATCGGGAACTTGTAGACATTACACGTTGGGTCAAGACCCAAAGCTCTTGCCATGTGGAGGATGTACATATTGTCAAAGACTGCACAAAAATTGGTTCAATTTCACCTCAGAAGTTGATGATGTACGTCCTCTATCAAAAGGCGCCTTGCACAAAAGCATATCACAAGCAAACACTTGCATGTGTCGCGAGTCATGCGAATCAACCCAACCGGTTGAGGGCCTTATATCACCCCAGGACCAAGAGCTCGATGACATGAGTTGGCCCTGGGACCCTGGTGGAGTTATAGTCTATGACCCACAACCCAACATTTGTGATGGACATTTGCCCAACCTTTGCGATGGACTTTTGCCCAACCATTGTGATGGGAGTAGGGTGAACATAGTCAGGGACCACCAAGGTGTGTACTGGGGTCAGAAAAGAACGGAGCTAGTAACACTGCAAAATCAAGACCCAGATTTAACATTTCTGTTGGATTGGCTAAAAGACAAACAGGAACCCGAAGAGGGAGTACTGTTTGCAGCCAATCAAGCGGTAAAATATTATTGGATTAATAAGGACTTATTCTTCCTAGTGGATGGAGTGCTATGGAAGCAAAGGGAGGAAAACAAAGATAAGGTCTTAGTCATTCCATCAGACCTAAAACATGAAATCCTCGAAATGCACCATGACATTCCGTCCGCAGGCCATCAAGGTATAGACCGCACAAAAAGTAAATTAAAAGAAAAATATTTTTGGTATAAAATGTCACAAGATATAAAAAATTTCATAAGTTCATGTGCGGTCTGTAACCAAAGCAAATCTGTCACGCGTAAAAGTCGAAGTCCAATGATAAAATTTCATGCTGGGTCTCCAATGGAAAGGGTACACATCGACTTCCTAGGTCCACTAACCCCAACTGATCGGGGTAACAAATACATATTGATGATAGTGGACCAATTCACTAAATGGATAGAGTGCGTACCACTTCCATCACAAACGGCAGATGTTACAGCTCACGCGTTAATAAACGAGTTCTTCTCTCGTTTTGGCTATGCGTTAGAGATATTTAGTGATCAGGGTCGGAACTTCGAAAGCGACCTATTCACTAAAATCTGTGAAATAACCAGAATTCACAAAGCCAGAACTACACCCTTCAGACCTTCTGGGAATGGACAAGTGGAACGGTATAATAGGACTCTTATGGACGCCGTGCGCTGTTATGTTCAGAAATCCCCCAAAGACTGGGACATATTTCTAGCACAAATTTCGAGTGCCATGCGATCTTGCGTCAACAGGCAAACGGGCTTCACACCTAATAAATTAATGTTAGGTAGAGAGGTAAATCAGCCCCCGGATCTTATGTACCCAAAAAGTCATGATAACTTAAGGGATTCTGATCCGGACAGCTATGTGCGTCTGTTAGAGAATGCCGTTTCATTAGCCCATAAAACAGCAAGGGACACCTTAAAAATGTCACAAAAGAGAATGAAAAGAGATTATGATTTACGGACACTGGTAAAATCATACCAAATAGGCGATCTAGTTTATATCGAGAACAACGCCCCAAAAAAAGGGGTCAGTAAAAAACTACTCCCCCTTTGGAAAAGTCCCGGTATAATCATTGCAAAATTATCGGCAGCATTATACCGAGTCAAATTAAGGCACTCGATAATCACAACTCACCATGACAAAATGAAGCTGTGTATGGATCGCCAGATTCCCGAATGGTTGCAAAATTATAAGAAAAATCTAAAATCCACAACTCAGAAGGGGAACGAACCATCAAAAGATGGTAAGGAACTTTTCTGTGTATGTAGGAAGCCATATTCGGGAGAATTTATGATCCAGTGCGATAAGTGTGCCGAATGGTATCACGGAGCCTGTGTGAATATCACAGTACAAGAGGCCCGTGGTATCAAAGAGTACCAATGCCCTATTTGCAAGGGCTAATCTCTGCTCAATCTCTTTCAGGAAAATGGCCTACACCAACACTATAGAGCTGGTAGAGGGCCACCTGAGGCTAGGGAAACTAATGAATCCCCGGTGTCTTATCCGCGACACTTTAGGCATGGCTCATGGACTACCCGGTGTGGAGTTCCAGAGATTGCTAATCTCTATGTACCAGCTGGCCGTAAAACAAAATAATTGGTCTTGGGTAGAAAAAGCTCAATTGGAATCCGTAACTTTCCTCTCGGAATCATGGATTTTACAAAATCTTCCGCACAAATCCAAAAACAGGAACCGAGTATCTATACCCAAGATCAAGGAACAGGTTTATGAGCCATCATCCATCTGTAAGGACATTCGCTTGGTGGATAATCCATCACTCCCCAAGCAGACTACATCTTTGGTTGGGGGAGCGATTGTTCTCACAGGTGGAACTGGGCATGAGGAGGAGTTACCATCAGACCCTGAAGTGTATGTGGGTCCACCGGATGTGCATATGGAAGATCACAATACCGTTATGGGATGTGAAATTCATGCAGCATCCGGACCTGTTGTGGATGTTTGCCTTAATATTCACAATACTCCTATCTCACCTGAGAGAAGTGAAGGATGTGTCAAAGGCGAACATCCAATTGTCATGGATACTGGCGCTGTTCCCAATGCTATACCAAGCGATGGGATAAGTAGTCAGCGTAAGCGTAGGAATCGGGGGGCAAATAGGAAGGGTAGGGGTATCGGAGAAGGGAAACAGACCAAGCCTTTGCCCTTGATGAAGGTCACTATCCAGAATGTGTCAGATGTCCCTTGTCCGACTGCCTCGACCCCGCCTTCTCGTCCTAGTAATGACGTTGAAGTGGAGGATCAAGCTCAGGAAGTTAATGTGGAAGTCTCGGAAAGGCCTCCCAGGGCAGCCTGGTTTAAGTTTGCGAAGTACTCTACATGCCCAATAACTGGTTGCAACAGGAAAACCAAATCCATGAAGCAGCATGTAACTTCCAGACATATGCCGGAGCTGTTTTGGGAGACTTGGTCGACAGAAACAGTGGCAGCCCCAGAGTTCCAGGCTAAAAGAATGGCGGCCCTGGGGCTCCTGAGCTCGTGGTTACTGGGAACTGGTGAACCCATAGATCGGCTGGTGCACGTAATAAATGATCGGGGTTTGGTCCCGTCTTTGTCTACCATTACCAACAGATCTGCAGTGGCCATGCATGAGCTCTGCAGATTTAATGGGTGGAGAGTGCCAGTCGAGGGGTTCACCTTGGCTCCTTTAAATTCCCCCGCCACTTTAATTCATTGGCGTCCCCTGGCCAGCTTACTCAATCTGGTCTCGGTGAGCCAATACAAGGAGTTCCTGAAGACCTATAGGGAGGAATCAACTTCCTTAAATCTGACGGAAACAGTGGCGGAGGGGTTATCGGAGACTAACCTCAGTATAAATCCTATCACAACTCAGTATGGAGTGGGGGACTTACCCCAAACCTCAGAGTGTGAACCACTTGGGATACAGAACAGGGTCCCCAACCCGATGGGTGTATTCGATGCCATTGACAGTCATATGCATCTGGACAGATCTAGACGGGCATTGTGGGGGAAAGGGTCAAACGCCTCGGTAAGTGACCTTTTGTCCGCACAATTGGTCGTACAGCCTTCTGTCCAAGTCAATATCAAGGGTGTGGTGACTGTTTATTGTGATCCTGAGGATTATCCTAAGTCTCTCTCAGAGGTGCCTGGCGTAAAGGTAGCAATAGGGGTTCACCCCCGTAAGGTACACCTCTTTTCAGAGGACAGAGAGAGAGAATTTATAGCTCTCTTGGGGAACCCCAATGTTACTGCCCTGGGAGAGGTGGGTCTGGACATGACTGAACCCTGTCACACCTGGCAGCATCAAGAGGATACCTTAAGGCGTATCCTACCCCAGAGTCGTGTAAGTTTACCACTTGTCCTCCATATAAGAGGGAACAATAGTAGGGAGGGATCAGACCTGTACCTAAAAGCATTCCGTATAGTCCAAGAGTACTGTGGCTGGTCCCAACCTATACACTTGCATTGTTTTGGGGGTGGTGAGGACGATGTGAACGGGTGGCTCAGTTACTACAGGAATTGCTTCTTCGGATTCACAGCCAATGTTAAGCACTTCTCGGAGGTTCAGCTGCTGGGCTTGGCGGCAGTCCCGGAGAACCGTATATTGCTCGAGACTGACTCCCCGTACCTGTCTCCGGCCCCGCATCAAAAACCAAACAACCCTCTATTCATAGGGGATGTTGGTCGCTTGGTGGCTGAGAGGCGTGGTGGGGATCTGGCCGGCCTAATAGGTGCATCTCTTGAGAATGCGAAAGTTCTGTATGGGTTCTAAGAGGCAATTCGGATATCCGCAGTGCACCCACTGGGACGATACACGCATACGCCATACTGTCTCTATAACCGTCATTATAGAGCCATCAATACTATTACTTTTGAGGTAAACTAGTCACAGTACTCTGTTGAGATGTGTGAACCTCTTTTATATATAACTTGCACCTTTGCAACTTCATCACTTGTAATGTTAATAATCACAGGACTCTATTGAGATGTGTGAAAGTTTTTTGTATATAAGTAACTTTTACTTTCACAACTCCATCGTTGAGGTGTGAATATTTTAACATAACTTTAACTTTTATAATAATACTTTATAATTCAACGTCTGTTGGTAACTCGCGACCTTACTCTAAACCCATACTATAGTGGGTATTGTAAATCTTCCTTATTACAATCTTCAGGCTAATGATTTATATGAAGTCTGGATTGTACCGCCACTGGTACACGGAGTGTACACTCTTGGTAAGAGTGAGCCATTGCTGACGGTGTCGGGGGACCAGCAGGCATTGGGGGCTTTGCCCTTTTTAAAAGTGACAGGAGTGTTGTAATTCTACCACTGGTGGATCGACACCTGCGATCCAGCCTAATCCATTGCGCCTGCGCCGAAGCGGGTGACGTCACCATTCACCCGCTAGAAGCCAGTTCGAGCTCACACACCAACCTGTAAAGACGTCTATACATTATACTTGCCACAGTACTCCGTTCCGGAACCAATACTTGGTAAGTATGTACAGACTCTTTACAACAACATGTATACCTTTTTTGTTTCTTTTCCATTTACGTTTCTTCTTTTCAATCGGAAGCGTGTCCGTCTTCTCTTGATTGATCACATCTGCCACCAAATCGTCAATTTGTCGCTTTTTCTTATCCGTTTTCGTCTCTCTTCGAATCCAGTCCGTAACACTCTCTCCGTCCTTAGCCGATAGACAATTCAGATTTCCCATAGTATATATTTAAACTATTACAAAGGTTAGTTTTACTCGTTTTCTACACACGTTTCTACTTTCACCGCTGCTTGGTTGCTAAGTAAATGCACATGTGACAAAGACATATGTGACGTCACTGACGTTACGTTATCTTGCAGCTTGCGTCTTAGGTCGGAATCTACAGTTTTCTTTGAAATTCAGACTATTTTCAGACATGTACACTAATTACGCTAAATAACTTGAATTCTATTTTTCAAAAATAACAAACATGCATTGTTCCTGAAAGATTATATAATTTCCTCTCAAAATATAGCAAATACATGCTAGAAAGCAACAAAATCGGTTTCTCTGCCTACAAATACAACTTCATTTACCCCACCCACTCAGCACTCAAAAAAGTGAAAACATGACATTTATAAACACACGGCAGCATATTCCTGTCCCTTATTTGAGATATAACAATCCATAATTGAATGACAAACACTCCAAATTGTCATAAAAATGCTATTTCTACATATCTTAACCGGGTTTTTTCCAGTAATCTGATGTCGACTCAAGAATTGCAGGAAGTGATAAAAAAAAAAGCTATCATTTACAACATAGCCACCAGTAACGATTTTCTGTTTACAGGCTACATACGGGTCATAGTACAAAAAGTTTATTTATATCAAAATTAACTATTATGTCATACTAAGTAAAAAACACCGCATTTGTGGATTTCTTTTTTATTGTCTAGCCTGTACATGGCTTTTAATCTCTTAAATTTCTATTTTATAAGAAATTCCCCATGGACATTCATTCGAAACTAAGGAGTCTCCCCTTAGAAAAAAAGAACTAATTATACTAAATGATTTGTATTATACATATTATAATTGTTTGCAATGCAACATGCGGCTTATTCTTGTAGATGTACTAGTAAACTAGTAGTGTGTGCATGATCAAATATACAACTACAAAAACAACGTTTCTATGACGGTATTAACGTTGCGACGTCTGCAGAACTTACATCATCACAAATTAAAGGGAAAATGTCTGTAATTGTTAGCTTATATAGCAGGAAATAATTACGTTGACAAACACTAAAACACTTACCATTACTGAATATTTATTAAATAAAATAACAAGATTGTTCGACGGAATTCAATAGGGGTACAAAAAAAGAAATATCTCTTCCAGCCTCGGTCACCCGGTTGGCTTCTGATTTCTTCGTTACGCTGTGCTACACGAATCCAGAACCAGGACCCTGGGAAACTACGACGTTTAAAATCGCCCTCTCGTTTTGGGCGATTTTGGCGAGATTTTGAGAGATTCAACGAGACTTTCAAAAACACTTATTTCTTAATTAATTTCATAATAATTTCTTACTTTGAACTTTGAGAAGCAGCATGTGACGTCAAAAATGGTAACAGGTGCATCAACATTTGACGTTGTACGTTTATTTACAACATGACGTCACGCAAACGTCAACTTTATGCACGTGAAAAAACGCGCGAATAAATTGGTCTAATCGCTAGTCGGCGCTTTAATTGGCTTAATCTGCCCAGACCGATATCTGCAAGTGAGACATATGCATGATACGGTTTAGCTGGCCGAGACTATTAGACCGTGAGCCATACACTTTTTTGTTACCATCTCAAGGGACAAATTCTTACTAGTACCATGTTATTGAGTACCTCCATGATAGCAGTGTGAACAGGGTAGCTGATTCCTGTTATTAGAATTATCTCCCCCTTTTAAGCAAAACTCTTGCTTCTTTAAAAAATCGTTTTCGCTGAAACTAGAAGAGCTATAGGTCTAATATTTTGCATGTATTATACATTTAGGGCCCTCTACCAAGTATTTATAAAATGGTGACCCCAGGGTCAAATATGGCCCAGCCCCGGGGGTAACATTTTTTCATACAGTTATATAGGAAATCTTTAAAAATAAATAATTTTCTCTAAAACTAGAAGAGCTATAGGTCTAATATTTTGCATGTATTATACATTTAGGGCCCTCTACCAAGTATTTATAAAATGGTGACCCCAGGGTCAAATATGGCCCAGCCCCGGGGGTAACATTTTTTCATACAGTTATATAGGAAATCTTTAAAAATAAATAATTTTCTCTAAAACTGTAAGAGTTAGATGTCCCATATTATGCATGAAGCATAAGCTTATGGTCCACTAGCAATTTTGTTAAAATGTTGACCCTGGGATCATATCTGGCTCCGCCCCAGGGGTTATATATTTACATAGAGTCATATAGAATCATCTTTAAAATCTCTTCTTTAAAAACACAAGAGCCAGAGGTCTACTATTTTGCATATTGTACAAGCTTATGGTTCTCTACCACTTTTGTTCAAATCGTGACTCTGTGTCCAACTATGGCCCGGTTCTGCGGTTATTGAATTAATTTGGGTTTTAAGGCGCACCAACACATGAAAGGTTATATGGCGCCTAACAGGCATGAACATGCCAGGCTCATCCTCCATGTACATCGAGATAAAATATGGAGAATGGGCCTAGGACCTTCTCACCCTGAATTGCAGAGTTGCTGCAAATTCTATTGTAGACACTCCATTTACGCTGGAGCCACGTTTATTGTTTTTCTGCCACTGCTCTTAGTGATGTGAGCGAGATGGCACCTGAAACAATGCAGGGGTCATGATGAAGACCTTTAATGAGCATATATATAGGAAAGAGTTATATAGGAAAGTACTTATATATGTCAGTTATATATGTAAAGTCACATATTTACATAGAGTTATGTAGGAACGTCTATAAACATCTTCTCTGAAACTACAAGAGCTAGAGGTGTAATAAGCTACATGTAGCTTAAGATTATTGTCCCGTACCAAATAATTTAAATGGTGTCCCTTGAATCAAGCCTGGAATCAAATGTGGCCCTGTCCCGGGGTTCACACTATAGCACTATAACATTGAATTATATAGGAAAACATATTCAAACAGCTTCTCTGATACTGCAAAAGCTAAATAATAATAAATTCGCATGTACCATAAGCTTATGATCGTCTACCTATTTTGTTCAAATGGTGACAATGGGGTCAAATATGGCCACTAAGGGAGTCACAGTTTTACAGATTTATATAAAGAAAGTTTTTTTTTTTTTTTAAAACATGAGAGCACTTTGAGACAAGGCGAGTGGGTCTCTTGTTTATGTCTTGAAGTTGTACACATAAAATCACTTCAAACGTTTTAAACGAACTGAAATATATAGATATTCCATTATGAAGACTTAACCATGTTTACAAATCGCATATTGAATAATCCATGAACTAAAATCACAAAGTAGACCACTGCATTTTCGACAATTTGCAAAAAAAAAACAGAAAGAAAAAGAAAAGGCATTTTACGGTTTAACTGTTGATTTTTAGGTGTTTGTTATACAACTTTTAAAATAACCCGCCAAATTACGACAAAATTACACTACAAAAACAGTTTATCAAAACTCTATCCAGGTGTTCATCTCATATAATAGTGCATATGTTTCGCTTAAAAGTATATGTTTATTCATGGGGTTTTGTAATATCCGTAATTGATTTTTTTTGTCTGGCTGATTAAAGCTTTTTATATTGTATTTTATATTGTATCTTTAGAAAGAAATATAAAAAGATCGGACAGGGAAAGTAGCATTCAATGAGGTCAGTCAACAACAAAACACAGAAACAAACACGCAAACAGACAAACAAGAAGGCAAAAATAATAATAAATACAAACGACATCACAAACACAAATGGGTTGACATAGAGTTTTGATTCTCAAAAGATGTAAGTTATGTATATACCTTGTGGTCAGTAGGTTTAGAAACGATGTACATATGTTGTAAAATGTGGCTGTTCTTGGGCAAGACACTCTTACCCTCGTCCGTCGGATGGGGACGTAAACCAGGCGATCACGTGTATCGCTTGTTTTTTTCCTCCCATCATGTTAAAGAAACATATGTGTCTATTCGTCAGTATAGCGGGTTCTTAAATAATTTCCTAAATGCCTATATAACCAACCCCCCCCCCCCCCCCACCCCCCCCCCCCCCCCCCCCCCCCCCACACACACACACTCCCTCTCTCTCTTCATTGGCAATACACCTTCTTTTTCAGGTAATATTCATTCCACTTGCTCTTGCATGCGCAAAAACAGGGTTGATGCTACTATCCTAGGTTAATTCCATACTCTAAATCAGTACGGAGAACATCACAACTTATGTTTAGATACATATCCTAAGCAGGTGATATTGTAACAACTGCACCAATACGAACAAATAAATGCCATGATAAGTAGTTAGTACAGTGATCTGGGTATCACCCTAAAGATATTTTTTCGTCGACGCCGTCCTGTTCCCGGGCAAGAATATGACCACTGCATATCGAGGCATAGGGGTAAAATTTTCCCGAATTCATGTTAATTTTGTCATTTCCATCATGAAACCTGTATTGTTTCAGGTGCTACTTCAGTGGTGGCAGTGATCGAGGCTCCAGCGAAAAATGGAGTGTTTACTAGACAATTTGCAGCAACTCTGCAGTTCTGCAGGTAAGAAGGTTCTAGGCACATTCTGCATATTTTTATCTAGATGTTAATGAAGAGTGAGCCGGGTCGAATGTTCATTCCTGTTGGCGCCATATAACATGTTTGTGTTGGTGCGCCGTAAAACCCCAATTCAAATCAATTCATCTTTGTCGATTCTTTTTTCAGTAACACAAAAATGGTTCGTGCAAATGCATATACTACTATTTTTACATTTCATATGCAGAATTCTTCATTGTGTTGTATATGGAAGAGGTAATTCAGGTGTAAAAATCCTTAAAATATGCATAAATTGTAATTAAAAAGTATTAAAATAGACAACTTTTAAGATTTTGCGTTGCAATATGCAATATTTAATTCATGTATTTATGTGTAATACATAATCCAAATGTGTAATCATAATAAGTATTGCCATGTTGCATACAGCTAAAAAAGATTTTTGTTAAAAAAAACACGTTAAACCGCACATTTCCGTTATCTAGAATCCTTTGGACTATGTGTCGTCTGTGCAATATATGTATATATCAGAACATGTTAATACTATTTATGTTGCAGTTACTTTGAGGAAGGCTTATATTTCCAACGTCTCAACTTATCAGGCTTACTGAACACATATTTGCAATGCCATGAACATTGCTTAGTACTTAATTTCATCCATATATCACAACAATCCCTTATTCATATTATAATATAATTTAAATCATGTAGAAAGGTTGTAAATTACTGATTCTTACAAGTTTACACATATATTGTAAAAAATATTAACGAAACTAAATGCATAAAAATGTGTCAATAGTGGGTGGGGTAAATTGACTTCTAATTTGAAGCAAAATAGAGATTTTAAACTGAATTCAGTGCTTATTTACGCTTTATGTAACTCAATGAATTGTAAGCTTAAGTGCATCTTTAAAAAGTGTATCAATAATTAGTCACACAAGCATGACATTCTAAAATGAACATCAAAAACTTATATGAAAGCGCTACAATGATAACCTATTAATGTTCGATTTTTTTTATATAACCTACCTGTTCCAGATTGCTATCATGGAAAAATGTAATCTATATACATTGCTCTTTTTAAAAAGTGATGGTAGAATTTGTCCCTTGAGTTGGTAACAATATCGAAAATGTTGGGTCCTGGCTCAAGGCCTATATATCTCTTCATGAGTTTGAACTCGCAGCCCAAACTAAAATTACACTTGCGAGAATTAATAGTGAGAGTGCAATAGTCGAGAGCGCTACCAACCGAGCTAAGCGGGCGATTTATATTTTGCGATACATACTATATAGAAAACCTAATGTGCTGATGACTGTCACGTGATCAGCAGAAACTGTAAATATTCTGGGACCCACATTCACGGCTGGTAATCAGTGGAGCTACCTCCGTTTGGAGGTATATGCAAACATGGTCCATCACCACTTCCGAGGTAGTTCCAACGCCAAAAATAAAGATAAACAAGATGGGTATGCTTTGCTTTTTCTTCGTTAAGTTTTCTATTTGCATTGATATGAAAAAATCGGCGAATCCAGTTCAATGTAGTTATGTTGAAACGTCGAACACGAACCAAAATTATCTCGAAATATGCCTTTTGACGCCAGGGACTTTTATCCTTTTCGAACGTTGCACCTTTTTCTCAACTTGGTCGTCACCACCGAGGTTTCCCTTCATTTCTTCCAATATTTAAGCTACATATCGACATGTACACATTAAATATCAACCAGTTGGTGTCCGTTGCTTGTTGACAAAATAAATAACTTTGAGAACGTTTCTGGGGAGAAATACGCGATTTCTTAGAAGAGATAGCTGCAAAGCTATGGAGATAGCACCAATGACAAGTTATGATGATGTCATTTCTTACCATTGCGTACGATATTGCTCTTGGTTAAAACAAAATGTTGGTCCTTATTCATATTTTCATGTATACATTTCACTGAATTAACATTAGTTATTTGGTTATGCTCAATATCTGCTTACTTACGGACAGTGTCCCTTTAAGTGATAAAAACAGTTGCATTTATAAAATTGATTGAGCTTAACTTAACTTACTCGTTAACTTACTGGTTCGAAGTCGAAGGAAAGCCTATGGCTTCTAATGGCCATTCTCTTGTCAAATTCGGGATTAGAGTTTGTCTGCTGTACAGGCTCGAGTAACAACAAGCATCAAATGTATTGGATAATGTTGCCCATTCGGTGCTTGGACAGCTGTATCTGGTAGAGAGTTCCAATTCTCTACTACCCTGATACTAAAGGAATTATTCTTATGTTCGGTTCTTGCACGCTTTTTAAAGATGTTCGAGGCTGTTTCCTCCAGTTCTTGTATACACAGATAGGAGAAGAAAGTTGTAATTGTATCAAAAACTCGTCTAATGTCATGGAATATCACGTCACATCTAACTCCTGGACACTATCAAGTACATTTGACCAGTTATCTAGTACTTCTAATAACTGTAGAGGTCACGATCTGCCTTTCATGAAACCGAACTGGTGTATTGAGAATAGATTATAGTTTGCATATTATCTACAATATATTTTTTAACAATTATTTGTGTTAGTTATGGGGCAAATGCTTATGGGTCTATAGTTATCTATGGATTATTTATTTCCTGATTTGTAGACTGGGGTTATGTTTGCAAATTTCAATTATATTGAGATCGTCGTTTAAACATACAATTACCAAGCGGCTTCAAACATGCAACTGCCAACCGGTTTTAAACATACAACTACCAAGCGATTTGAAACACGCAACTGACATGCAACTGCCCAGGGTCTTCAACATGCTTTTCGAACCTATAACTTTTTCTTTTTTTTTTAATAATTTTATTCAGACACTTCTGTACATGCATATATACTCTGTAAAAGACGATTTGGACTATGGCAGTGTTCGAACCCGTACAATGATCGCTGAACCATGACATTCGACCATAACCCTTATTATCTCAGTTGATAATTCACAATAGATCAACACTCAACAATAATTATCGTTTACAATGAAAGTTTTCGAAAAAATAATAATCTTTTTATTGGTTACTCGAATGTGTCCGTAACTGTTACTTTGTATGGACTTTGCAACTTTTTTTACAGACCCTTTGTGTATTCGCGATATTTTTTTAAAATCAAATCTTGTTTGGAATTTAAATTTTCTGGTACCAAATTAACCGGGTAGGGTAGACCTTGGTTACTTAAAAAAGATACTTAAATTGTGTCCACTAGTTTTATTTTTATATAACTTTATATACCCTGGTCCAAAACTTTTTTTACCGAGTATATGATATAATTACAAAACATTTTAGGCAAAATTTGCATATAAGAATATATTCGATAAAACTAGGTTGAGAAGAACCAGCCATGGAATGAAATCTGTACAAACTAAATAGTCAAGGATGTAGCTGACGCAATTGTTCACTTTATGATAAAGGTACCAAAGTTTAGATACTTATTGTTCAACCCATTTCCAAAAAATATAGATATGGACCCACCTTGAAAAATTTATCATGGCGGCCATTTTCAATATGGCCGCTAACATGGCTGACAATGTGTGCTTAACTATAAAAAAAGAACATATAAACATAATTTACATGTAAATTCAGATAATTTTAGCAGACCATTCCTCTCTATAGATATAGTACTAACTTATTCTTGAAACTAGAATATTTGTCACCTTCTAATATGGCCGCCTTTTTCAAAATGGCCGCTGAATATGAAATAATGCATGTTTTTGACGTAAAACAAGACTGATGTGGCATGTTTGGGAATTTAATTATAATTGCCACTTACATGTGTATTTTTGCCAAATATCAATCATTGTATATCTAAATGATAAAATAATAGAATTGATTTATATTTGATATTGCTATTTAATGTTTCTAAATTGACGCAAAATCAAATACACTTAAGGCATAAACTGACTTCAAGCTTTAATCGGTAGAACAACTACACAAACCGAGATTGTTCATGTTATTTATCAAGTGATCAAGCCATACCCATTGTCATTCTATCCAGTCAAACCTGGGGTGGTCATTTTAAAACAATGGAATTAAAGGGAGGTAATTTGATGATTTTGACAAGTGGCATTCAAAAACATGGTTTTTTCAGGTGGGATACAAGAAATCGTGCAAACGTTTTAAACCTTTATTAATTTCTACAAATAAAAAAAATGAAATAAAATAATTACACATTCATATAATATATGAAACTTTACCTACATATTTATATTATTTCAAAGTTATATATTGTTCCATACTATATAATGGTTGTTAATCTTAAACCAAATGTTACAACAAACATATTCTAATTAAGAAATAATAAATATGTACCTGTGTTTTAACGGTGAATAAAATACAGTTAGGAGTTCGGATGCGTAGTAATTAAATCACGAGAATCTTTGCTTACGATCCATATACTATCTCGGAGGTCAAGGTAATCAGGCTGCTATGTTTACAGGCTGTTCCATTGGGCGCCCCCGTATGCAAAGTTCTGCGTTTCAACACACTAGTAGTCACGTGACGAACAATTAAGTCATTGCTTACGTCATATAGCTTGCTCTGTATGACGTCAAACGTTCTCACCTTGTTCAAGATGTTTCTTAATGTTATATGTACCGATGCATATGATGGGTTTATATCAGGGGTGTGCACGGCATGGGAGCATGGCAAGTTTGTTGTAATTAACATTTAATTAAAATTACTGTTGAGTTTGTCTTCGTGACGTATATTTACCAAGTGACGTCATGTAACGTGGCGCTTCCAACGAATGAAATATACGCGGGGAATTAATGGGACAGCTGTATTTTATCGTAGAATAACACACAGCTGTCTCTCTTCTTTGTGTATATGAAAGACTGTGAAGTTGTGTCATTTTTCATCCGATCTTTACCAACTTTAATAAATTGTTAATATCAATGAAAGCTCGACGAGTTTGAAAACCAGCCAGATTTGACCAGTAACAGTGGAGTTATGGCCCTTGATTTAGTTAAAAATGCTATATTGCTATATTTTGCCTCTTTAAGACAATGGGCCTTCATTTTTCATCCGATCTTTACCAAACTTTACCAGGTTATTAATATCAATAAAAGCTCAAGCAAGTTCTGAAAACCAGCCATATCTGACCAGTAACAGCAGAGTTATGGCCCTTGAGTTTGTTAAAAATGATATATTTTGTTTCGTTAAGACGATAGGGGCTTCATTGTTCATCCAAACTTTATCGAACTTGATCAGATTGTTAAAGGGAATGTAGCGACACAGCCAAACTATCTTTATTATTGAGAGTTCTAAGATACTTGAATAAGGGAGAAATAATTATCAAAATCCTATTGTCAACCCTTTTGTGTTTGTGATGTCGTTTGCATTTTTTATTACTTTTGCCTTTTCGTTTGTCTGTTTGCGTGTTTGTTTTTGTGTTTTGTGGTTGACTGTCGTCCTTGAATGCTGATTTCCCTGTCCGATATGTTTAATCTTCTTTATCAAAATCGGATGATAAACAAAGAAGATATGATCATTTGAAGTTACTGTTGAAACGGATATGGAAGCGGCCATTTTGAGAGCTATGACATCACGGTTCTAAATGACCATATATGGAATACTTATAAATATGAAAATTTACTGATTTATAGGGGAAAAAGTACAGCAACTGTATGAAAATCATGTAATACTTAATGGCAATAATGCTTTATATGACCACTAAAAAAACACATTCATTTGCAGTGATTTTCTTCGTTTTAAATGATATTTATCAATATTCCATATATGGTAATATGGAACTATGACGTCACAGTTCTAAAAATGGCGGCTCCCATATTTGTTTTAGAACAATCTTTAAATGGTCTTTTTTGTTTATCATCCGATTTTGATAATTCTTTCACCTTTTTCCAAGTTTTTCAGAACTCTCAATAACAGAGCTTGTTTGGCTGTGTCGCTACATTCCCTTTAATGTCAATTAAAGCTCGGACAAGTTCGAAAACCAGCCATATCGGACCAATAACAGCGGAGTTATGGCCCATGATTTAGTTAACAATGCTATATTTTGCCTCATTAAGACGATAGGGCCTTCATTTTTCATCCGATCTTTACCAATCTTTATCAGTTTATTAACGTCAATGAAAGCTCGAACTTGTTTGAAAACCAGTCAGATCGAACCAATAACAGCGGAGTTATGGCCCATGATTTAGTTAAAAATGCTATATTTTGCCTCATTAAGACGATAGGGCCTTCATTTTTCATCCGATCTTTACCAATCTTTACCAGTTTATTAATGTCAATGAAAGCTCGAACACGTTTGAAAACCAGCCAGATCAGATCAGTAACAGCGGTGTTATGGCCCTTGATTTAATAAAAAATGCTATATTTTCCCTTGTTAAGACGATAGGGCCTTCATTTTTCATTCGATCTTTACCAAATTTTAACAGATTGTTAAGGCCAATAAAAGCTCGGACAAGTTCGAAAACCAGTTAGATCGGACTAGTAACAGCGGAGTTATGGCCCTTGTTTAGTTACAAATGCTCGTTAATATGGTAGGGCCTTCGTTTTTCATCTGATCTTTACCAAACTTTACAAAATGTTTAGTTATGGCCCTTGATTTAGTTAAAAATGCAGTATTTGCCCCAAATCTTTCAAAAAAAACATAAATTGCAGTCACTCGCTTCAGTGATTTTATAATAGCCATGTTAGCCAGTAGAGCGCCCACAGGCCTTCTTGGGCCTCTTGTTGGTATTAATGTTTCTGTGTATTGCTCTTTTCTAAATTGCAGAAGTATTTGGTAGATTTTTCCATTCTACTTTCCATTTCGCTGTTGTTCTTCAAATAATTCCACTTATTCTTTCATCTCGGATTGTTTTATAGCTCTATATATATGATCAATTTCATTTTTAACAGAATTGTCCCCATTGTCTAATAAAACATATTATCAACATTAAATACATTGTGTCATTTTATGTTTTACCAGTCTTTAAGCTACATTGTGTTATATTATGTTACTATGTTTCATCAGTCTGTAAGCTACCTCGTGTTATGCTATGTTTTACCAGTATTTAAGCTACCTCGTGTTATACTATGTTTTACCAGTCTGTAAGCTACCTCGTGTTTTACTGTGTTTTACCTGTCTGTAATCTGCCGTGTGTTATACTCTTTTTCAGCAGTCTGTAAGCTACCTCGTGTTGATATTCCTCCTTGAATGCTACTTTCCCTGTCCGATCTTTTTATATTTCTTTATACAGTGTTTCACCAGTCGTTACGATACCTAGTGTTATACTATGTTTTACCAGTATTTAAGCTACCTAGTGTTATACAATGTTTTATCTGTCTGTAATCTGCCGTGTGTTATACTCGTTTTCAGCAGTCTGTAAGCTACCTCGTGTTATACTGTGTTTCATCTGTCATTACGATACCTAGTGTTATACTATGTTTTACCAGTATTTAAGCTACCTTGTATTATACTATGTTTGATCAGTATTTAAACTACTTTGTGTCATGTTATAATTTATCAGTGTTTAAGCTACATTGTGTTATCTTATGTTACCATGTTTTGTCAGTCTTTAAGCTACTTCGTATTATACTATTTTTTACCTGTCTTTAAGCTACCTAGTGATATACTATGTTTTATCAGTCTTTAAACTACTTTGTGTTATACTATGTTTTACCAGTCTCTAAGTACCTAGTGTTTTATCAGTGTTTAAGCTACATTGTGTTATGTTATGTTACCATGTTTTACCAGTCTTTATTCTCTTAGTTGTGTTTGTTGCTCAAAGGATCATATCAGTATTTATTATTATTATTTATTATTTAATTGTTTACCTGTCTTTAGGCTACCTAGTGCTATACTATGTTTTACCAGTCTTTAAACTACCTTGTGTTATAATATGTTTTACCAGGCTTTATATACTCTGTTTTATCAGTAGTTAAGCTACTTTATGTTATACTATGTTTCACCAGTCTTAAGCTACATTGTGTTATATCATGTTACTATGTTTTATCAGTCTGTTAGTTACCTTGTGTTATACTATATTGGACAGTCTTTAGCTATATTGTGTTATGGTATGTTACTATATTTTATCAGTCTGCAATCTACCTTGTGTTTAACTATGTTTTACTAGTCGTTACGCTAGGCTACCTTGTGTTATACTATGTTTTACCAGTTGTTAAACTACATTGTGTTATGTCATGTTACTACACTCAAGTGATATGAAAACGCAACACGGGAATTTCCGCTATATAATTGTATATACTGCACACTTAATTGCACATAATATTCCAAAGAAATCCCAAGATGTTTTTTTAAAAAAAAGTTGCAGTTAACTAGAGAAAGGACACAACTGTGATGTTGTAGACGTTTTAATCACACTACACTTTGTAACAAGAACTTAATCAATGTTGAAGTTGCTCTTCGAAAAATTGAGCTAGTTCAGTACTGTATTTAACGTAAATAGTTTGCAAAATTTTGCATTCTAAGTTTGCTCACATGATTGAGCCAAACGCGTACTCTGTGAATAATGAAACATTGCAGGAATACTATTTGCTGTATTATTTGTTGTTTTAGTATTTTTTCCAAAAGGAAAGGTCTTACGTAGCCATGTACCATTCGATTAAAAGCAGCATATTGTACATACAATATATAGCGGAAATTCCCGTGTTGCGTTTTCATATCACTTGAGTGTATGTTTATCAGTCTGTACGCTACCTTGTTTTATACTATGTTTCACCGTTCTTTAAGCTACATTGTGTTATGTCATGTTACTATGTTTTATCAGTCTGCAATCTACTTGTGTTTTACTATATTTTACTAGTCTTTAAGCTACCGTGTGTGTCATACTATGTTTTGCCATTCTTTATGCTGACTATTATTATACTATGTTTTATCATTCCGTAAGCTATCTAGTTTATACTACGTTTCACCAGTCTTTAAGCTACCTCGTGTTATGCTATGTTATCACCAGTCTTTAAGCTACGTGTGTTATGCTATGTTATCACCAGTCTTTAAGCTACGTTGTGTTATGCTATGTTATCACCAGTCTTTAAGCTACGTTGTGTTATGTATGTTAATATTGCTTTATCATTCTGTAAGCTACTTTGTGATTATATTGCATCAGTATGTAAGCTACTTTGTGTTATATTATATTTCACCAGTCTGTAAGCTACTTGTGTTATACTATGTTTTACCGGTCGGTAAGCTACCTTGTATTAAACGATGTTTTACAAGTATTTAAGCTACCTAGCGCGATAGTATGTTTTACCAGTCTTTAAGCTACCTAGTGTTATACTATGTTTTACAAATCTTTTTTTTAGCTACATTGTTAGCATGGTGAACTTGTTCACCAAACTTTAGTAACCGTTTTTTTTCACGAATCCTAACTGCAGCCTTTACTGATGAATCGACGCATTGCCTAAAAAAAATACCCATATTTTAACAGGTGTTTCCTTTTTTCTAGTGCGGTTACAAATAAGTTAATGTCATTTATAAATTTTAAATAATTTCCTCGATACATTGTTTAAGTTATATATTGTTTATGTAGCTTTGTCATCTATTGGTCCATCGTTTTGCTGTTCGTTCTATAAATAGATCAATCATCATCACGTGATCATCATTGTTCTCCTAGATAGTTTATTGAGATTTGTAACCAGTTAATTGTATAATTGATTTCTCTTGCAACACATCAAACGCATATCTTCCATCTTTCTTGGATTTATATATTTAAGAAACATACATGGCCTTTGTAGTCTTCATATAATATTTAATAGGTTTGGTCAGTAATGGTTATCGCATAAGCTACTATCCTTTGTACAAAATTGTTGCTGCCCATTCTCCGGAATAAGATTTTTAGCTTACTTTGTAGTATGGTGTGTAATATTCTTAAGTTTTTACCCCCATTGCTATGAAATTCGGTAGTAAAAATATCCTGAATACTGTGTGCCAATCGAATGCAAATCAACAAGATCTGACTGGGTATATATGATGTCATTTGACCCCCGATTGACTATCTTTAGACTTCGTCTATTCGGACACTCCGGTTTTAGAATAAGTCCCATTATAGTTCATCAAAATTTGTAAAGAATTGTTAGCTTAGTCGGGAGAGGCGGCAGTTCCAGAAAATTATAAAGCGAGCGGGATGGGTTCGAATCTGAGCAGGACCCAATTTCTTTTATTCAAATTATATTTATTTATGTAAAAAACTTTCTTTAATTCATGCCCAATGGTCTAAAAAGGGGTATATCAGGATATTTCTAGAAACATCTTAAATAATAAAATTGTTCAGTTCACGATATAAAACACTATCAATCAAAATATAGCTAGGGTGGAATCATACGTAATATGCTGAAATTTAACCTGGTGCGTCACCTAGGATAGCACGTATTACTGTGCAGATGAATTTCTTTGCAAATAAAAGATTTGTAGGCTCATTATGTTTTGGTCATGTAGAATACAAAATATTAATATTTAGACCCCATAAAAGCCTGATGGTACTCACTTTAAGATAAGTCGGAAAACAATTTGTGTGTGTGTGCGCGTATGCTTGTGTGTGTGTGTGTGGAGAGTAGGGGTGATTCTTTTAAAGATTTTTACGACTTTTATCTATGCGTCAATTTGGTGGAGGTAGATCTCATCTGTTTTGAAACAAACTCGTAGAACCACAGTCCTGCCGCGCGTTAGTGAGTAGCTGTCAAACATTCTTCAATGAGCAAACGTGGAACAAGCGGGACTCGAACGTATGACTGTAGCATTGGGAGATATACATTACACAAACAAGAGTAGATCTGAACACAAATATGTTACCTTTTATTACAATTTTCAAATTACATGCAAAACTGATTGAATTATATTCTGTTAAGGCCAAAACACAAATATGTTTAAAAACAAAACAAAGGAACAAACAAATGAAGGGGTAAAATGTTGTTGTGCCGGTGGTAAAAACGGCGATTCGGTTGGGCGACAGGAAACAAAACACTTTATTTTTTAGGCCTAAGGTAGTAAACGGATTTTACCGTGACTTTGGTGATTATTGTCAACAAACGATTTGTCGAGTTAAAAATCCACGTAAAAATTACAATTATGGACATGAATCGTGAAATTCTCAGTAGCGTAGCTACCTATTAGGCCAAAAGGCCCGGATTGAAAAATATAACAACGAAATAATTGTGTATGAACATCATGTTTACTC